>JAKOOJ010000003.1:128550941-128690941 GCA_022577455.1 Arizona elegans
CTTTAAAGCGCTCCATGGCATGGGACCCAGGTACCTTCGAGACTGATTTCTGCCACCAATAGCCTCCCACAGAGAGGGTCTCTTCAGGGTGCCATCGGCCAAGTTATGTTGGCTGGCGACACCCAGGGGGAGGGCCTTCTCTGTGGGAGCCCCTTCTCTGTGGAATGAACTGCCCCTGGAAATGTGTAAGATCTCCGACCTCCGGGTATTTCGTTGTGCACTCAAGACCCTGTTGTTCCACCAGGCTGGGCTATCAACATAACAATTTTAAATTGGGTTTTAAATTCCTGTGGTTTTAAATTGAGCCGAATTCATTTAATAATTTTAAATTATTTTAACTAATGTTTTCTTGTGTTTTTAATAGGCTGTACACCACCCTGAGACCTTCGAGAGAAGGGCGGTATAGAATTAAAATTATTCTATTCTATTCTATTCTATTCTATTCTATTCATCAGACACATCTCTTCTACTTTGTGGTGGAGTCTGCTACTGATTTGCAGGAGATTAGAATGAAGAGGCAAATTGGTATGTAGAACCATTGGTATGTAGAAAAATCCTCCCTAAATTTCATAGTGTGTATCTGATAGTTATGCAGATACACACTTTAGTTTGGCAGGATTCTTTAGTTTGGCAGGATTCCTGTCTATCGGCAAACAGCAATAAAGAAACTACTTTGAGCAATTCATTGTGATGTTCTGGATGCCCCATGCTTGACATTAATCTTTCCACATTAAAGTACACTCTGCATAACTATCAGACAAATACTGTGAATATTTAAGAGGGATCTCCTTCTATATACCAAAGACTCAGTGCTGATTTGCCTCTTTACCTCTCCTTCCTGCATTTCAGTGCCAAATTCTACCACATCTTTCAAATTTGTTGCATTTTGGTGATCAAACTTTTTCACCTGGAATACTCATTTCAGAAATATTTTCCTCCATAGTTTCATTTCTGTTTTTCTGTTAGTTCTCAAAATACAAAAGGAGTACACATAAATATCTTCAGTCTAGTGTAGTGCCTTTTCTTCTTGATATTCAGATTGATCAGCATGTGTTACTTGACACAATATAGACTGGATTGTAAGGCCAAATGTTCAAGCTAGCCCAATATTTTTTTGTACCTCATGCTGTTAATGCATAATTCTGAGTAATATAAAATGCAAAATTTGCTTTGAAAATTTGTTCAATACCAAAATTTGATCAAGAGGTGTCAAACTCGTGTCATCACAGCATCATCACATGATGTATCAGGACTTCTTTCCCCTTTGTTAAACCAGACATAGGCGTGGTTAGTGCATGATGCATCTGGCCCACAGCCCACGAGCTTGACAGCCCTGCTCTAGGTGATGCCATACCTCTAGGGAACATTTTCCACCAAATGAATTGTGAGAACTACCATAAAGTTATTCAAGGACATAAAGGACTAACTGCTAAGCGAAGTATGAACTGACCTTTTCTTGGGACAGAGATCAACTATATGTTTGACTAGTACTGTACATGTTGAAGGAGAGGAAATTTTTTGCTTCTTTGGGTAAAAATATGTATTCCCAGGAGCAATTTCAAAAGACCTGTATGTAGGAATGGGTTTAATGCAGTGATGTGTAGAAAAATGTGTTAGAAGTATTGCTATACGTAAACAGATGTATGAATACACTTATACACATGCCAAATGTAAGTGTTATGATGCTGGACTAGGAGTGGAGAGTGAAGAGACCCAGATTGTAATTCCCTCTCAGACATGGAAACCAGCTTGGTGAATTTAGCTAGCCATTCTCTTTTAGTCATAGATGGGGAAGTTGAAAATTTCTTATTTCCAATCTGTTTTAGATTGGTGGTAGTCTATTCAGCTTCCATGAAGAGGTAACATTCTGCATGGGATTTATCCAGGCTGATAACAGTTATACAAGGAAATTACATGTTGAATTTCAAATATCCAAAAAAGCTATTGTCCACTTAGTAACTTACATATATTTCTCAGAGGTATAACTAGGATAGATTGCTATTCACTTTATTCATTTATTTTATTCATTTTTCTCATTTGTGACTGGCCGTCATTCTCAAAGAAGGGCATTGTACAATAAAACATCAAAATATAAAACAATATTGTAGGAAGTTAGTACCCTTTCCGCTCCTAGAAGAATGAAATATTTTAGGAAATATTAAAAAGGCAGAATACATTTCCCTGGATGAGAAATGGAGAAACATGTTTTAAAGACAAAGCAGCTTCCACTTTCCTGCCTCCCCCACCCTCAACTTTGTCAATGGACTATCATCTGCAACACAATAGGACCCATCTAGTTCTGGAACTGAACCCAGAAGGATATTTCTTCCAACAATATATAAAAAATAAAATGTTAAAATTAAAATTTTGAATTAACATTTTTTAAAAAGGCAAGGATAATTAATTAATTTTACACTTACGTTTGCCTTATAGTTATGTGCTTCCAGGCTGAATACAAATTATGGATTATGCATGGAGCTGAATGTGGTATAAAACTAGTGTGTATATTCATGTTGCACTGCCTTTGGTTTTTGATCAAAGAAAATACAATAGGTGTGTGCCCATACATGCACCCACATATGCACACACCAAGTCTAAAAGTTTGTTAAATGTTAGTAGTTAGTAGTTAGTAGTCATTAGATCTGCTAATTTACCATTGGGAAACAATGAAACAGAATGCGGAAATAGAAGGAAACATCCCAGCAGAAAACAGAGCTGGCTGGAATCCTAAATAAAATATCTCCACACAGTAATAATGTATTAAAGGTCCCTTCTGCACTAATCTAAATAGGAAATATTCCTTATCGGAGCAAGCATGCCACTCAGAATTAGCAGTTCCAGTTCTAATCATTCGAGTGAATCAAGAAATGGGGATTATTTAATGTAAAAGCATCATTGCTCAATTTTAGCAATTTTATTTCCCCTTCTCCTCCCCAATAGCTTTGCCTATGAATTGCAAGCAAGGAGAATCCAGCTCCCTTTCCTGCCAACTTACAGAATAAAGTAATACCTTGCTGACAGGTGCCTTACATTTTATATACCAAAACAGATTTTAGTATGGATTTTGAAGCTTAGCCACAGCTGAAATTATGTGACATGACTCTCACAAATAAGGTTCTGACTACATAATGAACCTTCCTTAAGCTTCTGTTGTATTTCATTGGGAAGCTGAAACTATTGGAAGATTTCTCTTTGGTATTTCAGTATAACTGCTGCTTTGATCTCCTGAACAGAAGGTGGGATATAAAGCAGACAAACAAGCAAACCACTCTGCCTGTAATACAGTGGACTAAAGCACTGTTATTAACAACTGCTGCTGCAATTACTGCAAGTTCAAATCTCACCAGGCTCAAGGTTGACTAAGCCTTCCATCCTTTGTAAGGTAGGTAAAATGAGGACCCAGATTGTGGGGGGCAATAAGCTGACTTTGTATAAATATACAAAAGTATGAAGGCTATTGCTTAACGCATTGTAAGCCGCCCTGAGTCTCCGGAGAAGGGTGGCATATAAATTAAAGCAAAAAAAAGGGAACTGGGAACATGGCAGAAATTTGTAATAGCAATGCTGACTTATCAATGGCTTAAATGGACTATCGGGAAAAGAATGAAACCAGAAATGTAAATCATTTTGGAATCAAATCATTATATACTGGACTACTTAAATAAGACTTATTTATTCCTAAGTAAATATTTATAAATTTGTGAGTTCAGGGCTTCCCTTCCACATCACAACTGTTTCTATTTTCCAATTCCTCCAAAGCAATGAAAAGTGGACTTATGAACATTTTTAGTTCTACTAATCACAAACTGTTCAGAACATAAAGAGATCCCCATGATCTAATCATTGTTCATCGCCACATAATCAATAGGAGAGCATAAACGTTGTTCAATCAATTCCTTGACTATTCAGATCATGGAGTCCCAAAAATCCCTTCATCCGTACTTCAAGGAAAAGTGAAAGTAAATTTACTTGTTAATGACAGGTGCCTGGAGATAGCATTACTAAAACATTCTTACTAATTTACGAAATTGAATTGAATTCTACAAAATTTGTAGACTGGCAGTGTTGGAGGCAGAGAAGAAACTAGCTTTGCTTCAGTTTCAGAGAAATCTGAATTTGGTTCTCATCTCACAATCGATGGACAACCTGTGATTGCAGAAGTCAGAAGCTGATTCTGAATTATAATAAAGCCATCACATGAAGATACCCTTCCTAAACCCAAAATAAGGAGAACCTTCTTGCCAAGATCCTTGATCATTCTGGCAGAAATCAACTGTCTTTGGACACTAGAGGGATTTTTACAGGTTGTTCAGATGCTCGTGCACTATCTTGTATTCACAGTATTCTCTTGCTAAGCTTTTCCTAACTGCAATTGGCATTCATTAAGTAATGTCCATCCAGATTCTTCAATCTATGAAGCTGCAAGTAGGATTGGAAACAGGTGGCATGCAAAAAATACAGATCATCAGTCATCAAGGACACTTTCCTAAAAAATAAAATTCAATTTTTCAGGGTTGAGCGCATTTGCTTAAAGTTCTTTTGCCTTTCATTGTTAATTTATTATTACTGTCATTATGATGTATCTATGAAGGTCAAGGAAAGTCTATCCAAAACTCAGCTAATTTTTAATTAGCTGACCTTGTCACCAAGGGCACATCTTTAACCAAATTGTGTTTTTTTCCCCTTCTTCTTAACAGACAAAGCAAATATGGATGCTTTACCACACTTACAACTTCAACATGAGATATGCTTGGTGTAATTTTTCAGTGCAGATTTGAATGTTACAACTTAAAACACAGTCACAAATATTTGCTGAAATGTATCTCTCTCACACGCACACTACAAAGGAATGGAAGAAGGACAGGAAAGCCGAGCAGCGATTTCTGAAAATCCATTTCACTTCAGGCAGCAATTTATAACTCGCTGCACTAGTATTAATAGAAATCAAGGCTCTTCTAACAAAAGGCTCTGCAGGTTTAACAATGGGCTACGAAGCTTTTAACACATTTGATTTACATGGCCAGGGAAGGAATCTTAATATGAATGGTTGTTTCAGAGTTCATGCTCTGGTCAGGCAAAGCATGGGTCACTTAAAAAGGTTTGGGCAATTAGAATTCATTTAGCTGGTTGGGAGAATTTGCATATAAAACACAAGAAAGGAAAGCCAAGAAGTTGAGCGGGATTGGGAGATCAAAATATTTTCCAAAGTGAATGAGCTGGGTAGGGAAGAAATTAGCTTGTGTAGAAAACAAAGCTATCTTTAAAGACATACAAACACGCCTGCATATACAATATACCAATATATTGTAGGCCATTTCACTCAAACCTGCGTTCCTTTTCAATGCTTGGAATATGAGACTATTTTCCTAGTTTTGGCAAGAATATTTTATAAAAATTCTCCTGTGTTCCAGTTGCTATTGTGAATGTAAGAACAATAAAAGAATTCTTGATGTCATAGAGAAATATCTTCATGGAGGAACATTTTGTCTTCAAAAGTGCCTGTTCTCCATAGTTTTTCTCCATTGAGAAAATTATACTCAATTGCATATTGAAAATTCAATCCAGCTCTAACAGATTAACAAACTGAAATCATTGTGGATGTATGTAATTTACTTTATAAAGGCAGCTCACCTAATGGCCACATCATATATTGTGGTTTTCCCTAAGTAAATTAGCAACAAAACTCCTAAGTGTGCAATCATTTTTGCACGGTTTAACTCTGTAATCCTTACAGAGCTCTAAAAGTTAATTAAATTAACAAAGATAGCAGACCTGAAATAGAGAATTGTGACTTTTTAAATCTCTTCTAAAGAATCCATTAACGATACTACTCTAAGGGCCTATACAGTCACATTGTATATTCTGACAAGCAATAGCCCACTATGTTCCTAAGGTTTTCAGAATCCAGAATTTTTCACAGTGCTAAATTCTGACATTCTTCGTACACATGGAATTAAATCAAGGATCAATACAGTATCTTTGAGGCCAAGCTTATGCTTCATCAAGAGCCTTTCCCTATTTTAGTACAATGTGAACTATAGCTTACTTCCTTACTCTTGCTCTATATAACTGACTTATTCCCAAATGCAATGAAATTGCAAGCTACTAGCTTTGAAAACCCAAACCAGCACCAGGTCAAAAAAGAAAAAATCAATTGCAAGTAAATCTAACATCTTAAAAAGCTGGTTAAAACAGTACATTTGGCACCTAAACAAATATAAAGGCAGTCTGGATATAAAATTACTAGTAATTCAATTTATTCTGGTTGTATTTTTAATGCCAGAGAAAAATGACTCTGTAATTTGCTATTTCAGGTATTGAAAATATACAGCTTTGGCTACAATTTACACTGAAACTGAAATCAGGGAGCTGTGTGTATGTTGTTTCACTCTAGTCTAGGCAACAATAAACAAAAATCACATCAGTTTAATTTCTAATTTGTTCAAACTATATCCCTCTTTCTATTCAAATTAGAACTGTATTCAAGGGGACTTAAAATAATTGCAGTATAGTACACATAGCATTTAAAACTAAAAATTAAACTAGGTACTAACATCACTTCCCAATGAATATTTAACAGTCTGACAAAAGAATATTTATTTATTTATCAAATTTTGAAACCACCCATCTTTCCTGCAATATATGAGCAGACTTCCTCTATGATGAGAGATTGGGATGGATAAATAGAACTCTCGAGGGAATAAATTCTAAAGCCTGAAAATTATGCAGTAGAAACAGTGGTGGGTTGCTCCAGGTTCTTCCCAGTTCTTGCAAACCAGTAGTGGAAATTTTGAGTAGTTCAGAGAAATGGTAAATACCACCTCTGCCTGGCCCCACCCCCAATCTATTCGTTGCCTCCCAGTCTCCCAGCTGATCGGCTAGAAGGAAAAAATCAGGACTCACTTGATAAAGAAGAGGGGAAAAAAAAACCCAAGATACCGTCGCTTTAAATTGACAAGCCAAGAAGCAGCTGCTGGAAGGAGGTTTTACTTGCAAAAGTGAAGTGACATTCAGCAGTTCGTTTCTGGGTCAGCAGAACAACAAACTGATAAGAGGAGGGATTCTTAAATGGTTCTGTGTTTTTGAAGTTTTGGAGTTTGTGCAATATGGGCTTTGTGTTTCTAAAAAAGTTTGGATGATTTCCATTATGAAATATCCTGTCTTGAATGAGTTTTCTGCCTGCTTGTACATGGAGCCAAACTTCCAGCTTCCACCTTATACTATCTCTAAGCACAGGTAGCTTCTTACAAAGTTTCCTTTATGCAGCTGGAAGGAATGTGGAATGAGTATCAGGCAGGTTCCTTATTAGCAGCTTGATTTTTCCTTGCTTTTCTGGGAGCCTTTTCTTATGAGTAATATTTTATTACGCATTGTAAGCTGCCCTGAGTCTCCGGAGAAGGGCGGCATATAAATCAAATTAAAAAAAAAAATTGGGGAAATGAAGAGGGGGGAGTTTGATTCCTTCCCAGAGCAGGTTAGTGGGATGGGAGGGAATGGGGATTTTGAAGTATCCTTCTCCTGTCATGCCCACCAAGACAAGCCACACCACGCCCACCAAGCCACACCCACAGAACCGGTAATAAAAAATTTTGAAACCCACCACTAGGTAGAAAGCCTTTTGTGTTATAAAGACAAGTCTCAAGAACCTGTCCTGCAAAATTACACAGATAGGGAAGGTAGTTCTACAGGCACCAAACTGTTTAGGGCCCTATGTCTAGGAAGTAAATAGCAAATTCCTTCTTTTGGACTAAAGCATGGTTGTCTGCCTCATTTCGCACCAGTTTGATATTTTCAATACTTATTTAAGGTTAATCCCACATTGTACAGAATAGTAATACAGATAACTAAATTGTCATATGTGACATATGATTATTAGTGGCTTGATATAGCTGTGTTCTGCTGGCAGGACTAAGCAAATGGCATGAGAAAGAGGGGGAAAGAAACTGAGTTCTGGCCTTAAAAAGCAGCTCTACTACCCCAAGGCTGATAGCAATAGCACTTAGACTTATATATGGCTTTACACTGCTTTACAGCCCTCTCTGAGCATTTTACAGAGTCAGCATCTAGCCCCCAACAATCTGGGTCCTCATTTTACCCATCTCGGAAGGATGGAAGGCTGAGTCAACCTTGAGCCTGGTGGGTTTCGAATTGCCAAACCGCAGGCAGCCGGTGTTCTGTCCCCGTCTCCACACACACACAAACACAGCCAGCCGAGGGTTAAGAAAGCATTTGGCACGCACACAGGTCGTTATCTAAAACTTGGCAACAAAACAAGCACCGTCTGCCAAGAGCTTTACTTCAACAGATAACATAAAATATATACGAATTGTAAATAGTCCAGCTCAAACAATCTCCCTCCGGTTGATTTACATGTTGTTCAAGTGACTAGCCAGAGTTAGTTTTTGTTCGTCACAGAGTCTTAAATGGCCACCACACTCTCTTATATAGTCTCTGGAGTGTGGTCCAGTGACTCAGTTATAATCCCTGGCACGCCTCCTTAACTGCTGCAGTCGTTTATCACGACAGATCACCTCCTTCGCTCTCATCGGAGACACCTGGCTCCTGGCTAATCTCCTCTTCCTCGGCCGGCACTTGAGGCAGTGCCAGAGGGAGGGGCCTGGAGAGGGAGGCCTGGCCGACTCCTCTTCTTCATGTTTGGAGCCTTCTTCCTCCAATGAGATAGGCTCGGAGGGCGGGGCCACAATAGTCAGCAGGCAGCAGAAGTAGCACTGCACTCTAGCCACGGCAGCACTGAGCTGGCTGTTAACTAGGACTTGTAAGGAGATACAGAATAATTTCATTGTCCCAGCCTTGTACATAGGTGAACTAGAGCCCTGGGAGGTATACCTACCTCCCCAGTTCTAGGAGATATGTGTTGGTTTGAGTAAAAATTGGAGTGGGGGGGCAAAAAAAGAAATGAGGAAAGAAGAAGAGAGGGGGAAAACCACCTGTGTGAAATGGAGTGGATAGAGAGAAAAGTTGGACAGTGAAATTATGTGAGTGTACAGAGCAATTTCCCAGGCATGGGGAAGAAAACGCCAAAGGTGGCTTCCATTGAACAAAGGAAATGAAGACCCATAGAAAGCACATCTTTATCCAAAATCCAAAGCAGAAAGGGACCTGGCAGGCAGTAGACAGCATCCTCATGTAAGACCCAAGTGGGGAAGAAGGAATTCATCAGTTATAGGGAATATTTATGTAGGAAATATTTAAATATCCCAATTGCTTCCTTATAATTACTTAGATTAGTTAATTAGCATGTCAAAAAGCAATGGTACTGAGTATACTAATGAATAAGCTCTCTTGTAGATGGGTTGGACAATAGTTTCCAGTGTCATTTGAATTGGCCTCAATGGAAGGAGCAGATCAACTGCACAAAAAATTCCTCCAAGGTCCAAAAGCATATTGTGGCCAATCATATTAAAAAGCAGCATGTGGCCTGGAATTACACTTCCTTGTGTCAGTTTTCAGCATAGGTCAGCAACACAAATGACCCAACCAGGTTCAGTACCAAATTTCAGTGGAAAACCTGATTGAAATCGAACTTGTACATGTATCTATAGATATGATGTACACACTTTTTCAGTCACCTTTTTCAGTAAACGAATATTTGAGGCTGGTCTACAATTATTACAAAACTCCTGGGTTATTCAGTATATGTGGTGAAGTAAACACATACCATCCAGAAATGGTCATTGATCACTTTCTTAATTATGGGCTATTCCTGTTCTTGCCAGTTAAATCAGATGGGAGGGACTGGGGCAAAAGGAAGATAATAGTACTCATTTCTCTATATGTCTTTTCAAATTTTCAAAATCTATAAGGTTAAAGAAATTAATATGAAAATTTCAAACATTGGCATTATATTCCAATATTGGAATCCAAGTAAGGTAGATTTGATCATCTTTAGGCACAACAAATCATGTAAATGGTTTTTATCAAGCCACTAACTATTGCAGTTTTCCTTTTCCAATATTATGTTGAAGAAAGTACTACACCATTCTGAAAATAATGCCAACCTAATTTGTGTGGATGTAGTGGAAGTAGAAAAATAAGCTCTCTTGAGTTGGATCTAGATATTCATGCTTGGAAGAAACCCATTGAAACCAATGAGATAAATTAGCCATGACAAATTACATTCCTTTAATTTGGGGCTGTCTCTTCTAAACATGGCTAAATTCAGATCCTGTCCAATGTCTGGCAAATCTCTTAGAACAGATAATGGCACACAGTGCTAGTACTACTGAAAAGGTCAAAAATAATAAAATATTCCCTCCTTCATACAATATGATTGCATATAAGGGAAGAATAGTTACTCATGCAGAGATGAAAAATAAATGCCTTTTCTTTGGGGTAATAATTTAAATTCCATAGAGTCTTTAATTATTGTATTAATGTCTTGTTCAGATAGCAGGTGGGTAATTATTTCACAGGACAATAATGTTCCCCAGCAACTTCTGCAGGGACTGAAGTTGGGGAAATAAAGTTCAGAGACATAAAGAACAGCCATTAGGGGCTCAAATTACTTTACAGTTATTGTTTTCATTAGCAATGGTTGGAAAATGGAATATGCAATGAGTAGCATGTGAAATGCAACTTGCAGGATAACTAATCTTATTAGGGAACAAGAAATAAGTATTGACAATAGTACAATTTGCATATCATTTCGTACTATGTCAATATTCTCACTATACTTTCAAAAGCAAGAAACGGAGAGAAAAGATGATTAAGACCATTTTTAATAGATGCTACCATTGTAAAGCAGTCAAGACAAATTAGTAACTATTGTGGCAAAGTATGCCAAAACCAACCCAAGCTTATACAAAAAAATTAGCATTAAACTCAGCTGGTGGTGTCACAACCCTTCTTTCATTTAGTTTTTGGCAACATCATCCATATGACAGGACATTTGTGTCCAATAGCTTTTTAATACAAAGAATAGAATAGAATAGAATAGAATAGAATAGAATAGAATAGAATAGAATAGAATAGAATAGAATAGAATAGAATAGAATTAGATTTTTTTTATTGGCCAAGTGTGATTGGACACACAAGGAATTTGTCTTGGTGCATATGCTCTAAGATGAAGCTTTTTCACTGCTTCCAATAAAATAATCTTAAATATTCAAACAAAAGGAAATGTCACTCAGTGTTTCTGTATGAAAACCATCCCATGATACTTGCCATTAATCCCACTGTCTGAAGCACAGTTGAGGTAGCAAAGTATTTTTGCTACTGATTCCTCTAGAAACAATCCAGGCATTTTTTTTTAAATGAATCTATGAGGAACACACTATAAACAAAGTTAGTATTTGTCCTTCTCTTCAAAGAAAAAAAAAGAAAAGAAAAGAAAGGTGCATAGTGATCAATAGCTTTCATTAGCTTTCAAGAAGCTCAACATGTGTCCTTTGCAGCGAGTTTTCTTTTCCAGAATTTATGACAAAATGAATATAGAAAAAACTGGCAAAGAATTTTTCAGTGAACTCAGAGCTTCTAGATGTTAATGTCAGATTAGCTTTGAAGAAACTCAAGCCTAAGAATTTGATTTCATTGGGGGTGTTACTTGGAACCCTGACAGTTAATTTGGCTGCTCACAGTTCATTCAGCAACTTTCTAGATTTTTTGAAAAGTGCAATTTTTAACAATGCAAAGGTGCATTCCTGATCTGCCTCTGTCCAGTGTGATTTTTTTTCGAAAAATATTATATATTCTTGCCTTCAAATCACCCATGTCAATGTTCAATTATTTTCCATCCTGGAAATTCCATCCATATTTCAAAGCTTATCCTACCGTATGTGTGCTATTTAATCCCTAGGTTCTGACCTCACCCTCTGCCAAATATTTGGGAGAACAGACAGTGCTTTAGGATGTTTTTGAAGGCAAGGAGGATGGGAGCCTGCCAGATTTCAGAGGAAAAGTATCCAGAAGGCAGATTTGCTATGGAAAAGACATACTTCCTAGATAGCAACACTTGTGAAAAGGGATTTGAAATGGGTCCACCCTTGAAATGTGCTTTTGTAGAAATCCTAAGGGATAGGCAGTCCCACAAATACCCTGGCCTTGTGCTATGTAATAAATAATAATAATAATAATAATAATAATAATAATAATAATAATAATAATAATAATAATAATAATAATAATAATTTTATTTCTATACCGCCCTTCTCCCAAAGGACTCAGGGCAGTGTACAGCCTATTTAAAAACAAAATAGACATCAATTTAAAATAATTTAAAAGTATTAAATAAATTTGGCTTAATTTAAAACCCCAAAAGTTTAAAACATCCAATATAAAATTATGTTGCTAACCCAGCCTGGCGGAACAATAGGGTCTTGAGTGCGCAGCGAAATACCCTGAGGTCAGAAATCTTACAAATTTCCGGGGGCAGTTCATTCCACAGGGCTGGGGTTCCCAAAGAGAAAGCCCTCCCCCTGGGTGTCGCCAGCCGACATGACTTGGCCGATGGCACCCTGAGGAGACCATCTCTGTGGGAGCGGACTGGCCGGTGGGAGGCTATTGGTGGCAGAAGACGGTCTCGAAGGTACCCGGGTCGTATGCCATGGAGCGCTTTAAAGGTGGTGACCAACACCTTGAATCGCACCCGGAAGACCACTGGGAGTCAGTGCAGCTCGCGCAGGAGGGGTGTCACGTGGGCGCAATGGGTTGCACCCATAACCACCTGTGCAGCCACATTCTGGACCAGTTGGAGCCTCCGAGTGCTCTTCAAGGGGAGCCCCATGTAGAGAGCATTACAGTAGTCCAACAGGGAGGTAACAAGGGCGTGAGTGACTGTGCGCAGGGCGTCCCGGTCCAGAAAGGGCTGCAACTGGCGAATCAGGCAAACCTGATAAAAGGCGCCCCTGGCCACGGCTGTCATATGCTCTTCTAAAGACAGCTGTGCGTCCAGGAGGACACCCAGATTGCGAGCCCTCTCTGTGGGGGGCAAAGATTCACCCCCAATAGTCAGCGATGGCACCTGCTGACTATATCGGGACGCCGGAAGCCACAACCACTCGGTCTTGGAAGGGTTGAGTCTGAGCCTGTTCCTCTCCATCCAGACCCGCACGGCCTCCAGGCAGCGAGACATCACATCAAGGGCATCGTTGGGGTGGTCTGGGGTGAAGATGTACAGCTGAGTGTCGTCAGCGTACAGATGACACTTCACCCCAAAACCACGGATGATCTTACCCAGCAGCTTCACATAAATGTTGAACAGGAGGGGCGAGAGGACCGACCCTTGCGGCACTCCCCATGCGAGGCACCTCGAGGTCGACCTCTGTCCCCCTGCCAACACAAACTGCGAGCGGTCAGAGAGGAAGGAGGAGAACCACCACAGAACGGTGCCCCCTATTCCTAACCCCCTCAACCGCTGCAGCATGATACCATGGTCGATGGTATCAAAAGCCGCTGAGAGATCTAATAGGACTAGGACAGAGGAGCAACCCCTGTCCGGAGCCCTCCAGAGATCATCCACCAACGCGACCAATGCCGTTTCTGTGCTGTACCCCTGCCTGAAACCCGACTGGCACGGGTCCAGATAGATAGCTTCATCCAGGTGTCGGGGAAGCTGTCGTGCCACCACGCTCTCAACAACCTTCGCCACAAAACGAAGGTTGGAGACCGGAAGGTAGTTGGCTAATTCAGCTGGGTCCAGGGAAGGCTTCTTGAGGAGGGGCCTCACTACCGCCTCTTTCAAGGCGGCAGGAAAGGCACCCTCACTCAGAGAAGCAGTTATAATCCCCTGGAGCCAGCCTCGTGTAACCTCCCGGGAGGCCAGTACCAACCAGGAGGGATATGGGTCCAATAAACACGTGGCGGCACTAATCTTACCCAGAACCCTGTCCACATCCTCGGGAGCCACAGGCTCAAACTCCTCCCAGATAACATTCTCAAGACCTGCCCTCGTCTCCTCCTGTGGACTCATCCAATCGGAGTCCAAGCCATCCCGAATCCGAGCGACTTTATCGTGCAGGAATTGCACAAAATCCTCAGCACAACCCTGCAAGGGATCTTCCCGCACTCCCCCTCGAAGAAGGGAGTGGGTCACCCTAAACAGGGCGGCTGGGCAATTCTCTGCAGATGCGATAAGAGCGGAAAAATGGTTAGATTTTGCCGCTTTTATCGCCACTAGGTAGGTCTCGATATAAGACCTCGCCTGTGTCCGGTCGGAATCAGATTGACTAGTCCTCCAAATGCTCTCTAGGCATCTTTTCCGATGCTTCATCTCTCTCAGCTCCTCAGAGAACCAAAGAGCCAATTGAGATCGGCATCGGGTCAGAGGCCGCAAAGGCACAACACGGTCCAAAGCTCCAGCAGCTGCCCTTTCCCAGGCAGCCACCAGCTCTTCAGTCGAGTCGTGTGTCAGAGTCTCAGGAAACGGCCCAAGCTCCGTCAGGAACCTTTCAGGGTCCATCAGGCGCCTGGGACGGAACCATCTGGTCGGTTCCATCTCCCTGCGGTGGGGGAAAGTGGTAGGAAAGTCCAGGTGGAGGAGCGAATGATCTGTCCATGACAAGGGTTTGATGTCTAGATCCCCTCTACCAAGATCATTCAACCACTGACCAGAGATAAAAATCAAGTCCAGAGTGTGTCCCCCTATGTGAGTGGGGCTTTGAACTACCTGGGTCAGGTCCATGGCCATCATGGAAGCCATGAACTCCCGAGCCACCTCTGACGCCTCACCCGCAGATGGAAGGTTGAAATCCCCCATGACAATAAGTCTGGGACTGTAGGACTTTAAAGGTCATAATCAGGACCTTAAGTTGCACCACAAAAAAACTGGTAGCCAGTGCAGTTCACATAATAGAGGTAAATAATGTGCAAATGGGGGAAGTGTGCAACAATCCATGTTCTACCACATTCCTGTAAATGATTACTGTCTCCTCTCCTCAGGTGGCCATTTTGCTGACAGGTTCAGCAACTATCTTGATGTGGGTGGGGCAAAAAATGCCCACCCAGCACTGGGGAGCAAGCAATGGGGTGGAAAAAGTGGAAGAGAGAATTATAAAAATAGTGTGGTCCCTGGCCCTTATGTATTTGCTGATCCCTGGCCTAGAGCATAATACATCAACGTTTTGTAGGACAGTTTGAAGTTATTAATCCAGTTTTTTACAAGAATTATACCTTAGTCAAATTTCCTATATTCTATCTAAGAAGAAGACTTGGCACAATTTATTTTATTAACATGTTTTTTTCTTCTTTCAAACAATAATTTCTGGGGATTTTTTTTTAAAAGGTCACATTTGTTAAAAAATGAATGAAAAGAACTAAATTAGCAGTGCACACTGTTTTGTTTATGATATATATGATTAATAAAGTACTTTTCACACATTGTATACATTACCTTGAGCCGGGTTATTAATAGTTGGGAGTCGTACCACTGAGCCTGTTTCTGATGGCATGCAACATTTTTAAAAGAATGATTTTTCCTCACTCTTCAATCAAAAAAGCCTTTCCAAGGCATAATGGAAGTCTGATTTATAATATGAATGACAAATATAAAAGGAAATAAAGATTAAAAGAATATACGGGGGAAAAGAGTTCAGAAATTGAGTACAAGTTCTGAAAACTGTTCTTTATGGCAGATTAAAAGGTGACTCATGCTTTTTATAGCTGTTCCAATTGACCAATGACTTTTCCTTTATATAATGTTCTAGGGTAGAAATAAAGAGTGCAATTTTCAGCCATTGAGTGTCAATGGAGTCAGGCCTTTCAGTAATACAACTGTTAAACACTTCCCATTTGTAGAGTTGTATGTTCCAATAAACACAGTGCCCTGAAGCTCATCCTGGTTGGGATACAATCTTACTGACATTTTAATTAGCAGGTTCCATTCATGTCCCCATATGTGAAGGAGGTCAAGTAAGATATACTGACTGATGTACCTGCATATGTTAAATCAGTTGTCAGAATATTGAGCCTACTTTGATGTTGGAATTCCTGCCTACATGTCCATTATGTCTCCTATAGCATGGTTTAACAAGCAGATATTTCTGGATCAGGGACTATAATGTATAAAAGGAAGACCTCACTCTTCAATTTTTCAGAAAAAAAAAAAAGAATTTCATTGCAAGATAAATTTTTAACAATCACACACTTCATTGTTTGCTCTCTTTCCCCTGATATGCATAGCTGCCACAATTGTTGCTTATTTTTGAAGTTCTGCAATTTCTGCATGCTTGCTTGGGTCATGTTTTATATATATAATGCACTGTATTTATTTTCATCCCATCTTTATTATTTTTTTAAATAAATCAAGGTGGCAAGTGTACCTACAGTAATACTCCTTCCTCCTTCTATTTTTCCCATAATGACAACTCAGTGAGATGGGCTGGGCCAAGAATGATTCCCTCAAAGTCATCCAGCCAGGACTAGAACTCATGGTGTCCTAGTTTCTAGGCTGGTGCCTTTACCATTAGACCAAACTGATTCTATTATTATTAATACACAGTGATGCATACGTGTGTGTATGTACGTGTATGTACGTGTGTGTATGTACGTATGTGTGTGTGTGTGGGGGGGGGCTTATATTAATTTTTGCTCCAAAAGATGCATTAGAGCTTATTTTCTGGTTAGGTCTTATTTTGGGGGGGAAATACGGTACTAAATGCACCCATCTGGCTGACAATCTTAATTGGGGATAGGGCTTATATTACAAGCATCCTGAAAATTCATTTTCCGGTTGAGTCTTATTTTTGGGGAAACAGTGTGTGTGTGTGTGTGTGTGTGTGTGTGTGTACATATACACATATTTATTTTGTTGAGAACATATTAGATAATATATATAAGTATAAGCATGAATTGAATACATAAAATGTATACAATTTAAGGGAACATTAGGACAGGGATGGTAGGCACGCTCATGCTCTTATGCATGCCCCTTACAGACCTCTTAGAAGTGGGGTGAGGTCAACAGTAGACAGTTTTAGGTTAAAGTTTTGGGGGTTTGGGGATGAGACCACAGAGTCTGGTAGTGCATTCCAGGCATCCTTAATATCAGAAGTCATTAATAAAAACTGTTAACAGCGACTGATAAACCAATTGATTCATATTCCTTTATGCTATAACCATCCTTTCCAGCTCAGTCTTTAATATGTTTAACTATCCTAAGTTAACAGGAGAAAATAACAATTATTTACCACTAATGTTTATTATTATTATTATTATTATTATTATTATTATTATTATTATTATTGAAGCAGCAAGGAAAGATGATCGTGAATAGCTTTCTGTCATTACACACCAATAAATGTTTTTAAATACTAGGATGCATATAGCTGCATATTCTTTTTTTTTTTTTTTTATTGAAAAAGTTTTCAAATACAAGTTTTTCCCCCTTTCCCCCCCCCCCTCTTCCCTAACCCACCCTTTCCACCCAACCCCCCCTGTGACTTTTTCACAACAATAGGCTATTTCATAACTAGTTACATACATAATATCTTCCCTTTCCCTTAATCCCTTCTCGGAATACTGACCCTTAACTTGTTAATCTTATAACTCCCATTTTTACGGTAATCTGCCCTTTTTCTCCTCCCCTAAACTTATTGAGTATTATTACAAATTAACCTTTAATCTTTTATATATATTAATATAACATTTTAAATCGGCCTTCTCCCTGCAACCAAATTTGTTCAATTCTGTCCACTTCCTCCACTCCTCTAAATATATGACTTGAAATCAGACAATACAATTCTAAATATAATCCACTACCCACTTTACTAGAATATACACATATCTATATATGCATCCCATTTTATAACAATCAGTAAACTAACCTATTTCAGCCCTTCAATTCCTACAAAATCATGCAATACGATTCTAAATATAATCAACTGCCCACTTTACTAAGATATACACATATCTATATATGCATTTCATTATGTAAAAAGAGAAAAGACAATAACTTTAAGTTTATAATCCATATAATATCTTCTTTGATGTCTTTCCACTAGATTGTTAAATCCATCACCCATAATAGGGTAAAATAACATGCTGGTGCAACAGTTTGTTCAAAATCTTCAGTCATCTTCTGCCCCCATCAGTAGTAGATATCCTCACACCTGTATAAAAGTAAAAACAACCACCCGAGTGACATTATAATTATGAATATATCCGTATGGTTATAGTTGTGGTATTCATCAGGATTGTTAATTCCCGTCATCCTACTGAGTAACATCCAGATCTTCTGCATGCCCCAGCAAAACTCTCCTGCCTTATAACTCAAAGTAGTTATAATATATTTCCAAGAGAAAAAAAAAGTAAATAAGAAAAAATTAGATGATTCAAATCCAACAAAGTGAGGCTCTTTCCACTTCCCAAAATCATGGCCTTGCAGAGATCTGCCACAATCCTCAGGATAGTATCAGACAATTGTTCGCCACCACTGTCTTTTCTAATATTCATTCATTTTTTAAAGCGCCTGGCTTCACTGTTGCTTAGTTTGGAAATTGCTGTTTCTATAAGATCTGTTTCTTTTCTTTTTCTTTTTCGGGTTGAATTTCCATCCTCTTTTCTTGCTTACCAATTGTATATCTGCTGGTTGATTTTCATTCTGCTTTGTGGACTTCCGGTTTGCTGCTGGCCACCGCCAGACGTTCCTCTGGGATCGTCAGCTCCCTCTGCCTGTATAGAGCCGCCGTTACAGCGGATGGCGGCTCGAAAAAACTCCGTTTCCAAGAGGAAATGGAGAGAGAGCCGGCAGGGGTGGGTAGAACTCCCCGCAGAGTCCCAAAAGTTTTTTTTTTAACTTTTGGGACGGAGCGGATGAGAAGCCCCATATCCCCTGCCGCTGCTCCGGGCTTTGGGAGACCTCTGCCTATGCAGAGCCAGGCGTCAAGAGCAAGCCTGTGAATCTAAAAGAATAATTAAAGAAATGAAGAACTGGACCCTTAATACTGAACCGCAAGTATTTCACCCTTTCAAAAACTATTTAAAAGAAAAGAGCAGAGGAAAAGAGGGAAAAAGAGCCTTCTAAAATGGCGTCTGCTGTGGCTGGAGAAGGGCTAAAAGGGAAAGTCCTTCCGTTTTTCATTATTACAATGTAGCGGAATAAATATCATTGGCTACATTTCTAGAGAAACCTCGCTCCTGTGCTGCTCAGAAGTTTTTTTTAATGAGGGAAAGTCTTTTTGTTTTCTATTTCTTCTCTTATTTTTGCTAAATCTTGTCTGTGTGGGAAATGGCATCAGGACTTATACAGCTGGACAAACAGGGGGGGGGAATTTCCCCCCTTAAGAAATTGCGCCAACAAATTTCAACTCTCCAGCGTCAGAAACCCGATTTTAATATATTAGAATTTATCCTTGAAGAGATTGTAAGAAGGGATGAGATTGTGAATCAGCAACTTGAAAAATTTAAGCAGGAAATTAAAGAAATTGGTGAATTGGTGAAATCAGAGTCTGACTTCTTGAATAAAAAGATTTCAAAAGTTGCTAATGGTTTATCAGGCTTTCTGATTCGGATGGAGGCAAAGACTGAATTATTAGAGACTAAAATGAAGGAAGTCGAGGAGAATTTGGATGACATGACTCAAAAAATTAAAAAGGATTTGATAAACATTCAGGATAATAGCTTGGAAGACAAATCTAAAATGGAGACTGACCAAAAGATTGGTAATGAGGAAAATGTACAACAGAGGATTGAAAGAGAAGTTTTAATGATTCAATATAATTTTACAGAATATGCAATTAGATTGAGAGGTCTGCAGGAAAATAATAGAGATGATTTAAGGAAAGTATCTTCTGAAATTCTGGCTGGGATCTTAAAGGTTCAACCTGATGAAGTGTATTGCAGGATTGATAGAATTTATAGAATAAACTCCTGGTGGGCAAAGCAAAGGCAACTGCCTAGAGATGTGGTGATCTATTTTACAGATAAAGAAATTAGGAATAATATTGTGCAGAACTCTTTTAATTCCAATTTGCAATTTCATGGAAGAAAGATTTGGATTTTCAAGGAGCTCCCGCCCAAGATGTTAATGGAGAGGAAGAAATTTGGCTTTTTAGTGACTGAATTAAAAAAAAAGAAATATCCTATTCAGGTGGGACATCCCAGCTGGTTTAATATTGAGATATCAAGGCGTAAGATATCAATTGCACACTGTTGAAAAAGCGGAAGATTTTTATCAAAAAATTCTAAAAATGAATTTAACACCTTTAGGCATAATACAGGATAAGCAAAAGGAGTTGGAAATAAAAGGAAAACATCAAATTACAGAGGCTGTGATGGATAAATTGTCTTTGGACTCCTTGGAGACCCCAGCTGGACTGTTTATAAATAAGAGAGCAGTGTCATCCGAACCCAAGGTGATGAATCATCAAGTCACAGACAAGTGCGCAAATCAATCAGTTGATATACAAGTGATGGAGAAGAAAGATGAGATGATAAAATTAACCCAACAAGAACAATCCACAAAGCATATAGCTGCATATTCTAATTGAGACCTGGCTTTGCAATAAAAATACATAAATAATGAAAGCTGCACACTCTTTGTTTACATTTACTGTGACGAATATGTGAGAAAGATTGTTATAATAGTCCTATTTTGGTGATAAACTCAGTAGCTGTAGAGCATTTAGTAGCAATTCTAAAGGACATCAAACCTCTCCATTTTCTTTTTCTAGAGAAAAAGATCAGTGGTATATTAGCATTACAACAAAGTTTGATTTGCAGTCTTGAAATAGAAAAGTGCTTTTTGCTGAAATTAGGTACTGTGTCTCCCAGCTATCAGAACTGGCTGGCTATCAAACACAAAAGATCGACTGATTGCACTTAATATGGAAATATTTGTCCAGGGCAGTAAAAACTACTTGCTAAAGTCAAGGGCACTCACTAATTATTTCACAGTCGGAAAACAGGTGATGCAGAAAGATTCCTTATGATGCTTTAGCATTATTCTGATATGGTAGGGAAAGAAAAGGGCTTTTTGGCGATTGCTGTGGGAATCTATTGTCTTGAAAAATATCCATATGGAGAATGCTAAGCTGAAGTGTTTTAGCAACTGGAAGGAATTCTATTCCCACACCTCAGAGCTACATTTATCAATTTGCAATAAAAACAATAACAGTTCCTTCACGCCTTTCCAAAACTAAGATGAAACCTCCTGCTATCTGGAAAAAAAGCCTTATATTTTTGTTTTCATCTCTCGGTTATAATAGACCACTTCCATACGATAGAAAATCTGCAGTGATTGACAAAGGTTACAAGCAAATCTGAATGTGTTGTGCTGTCAAGTCGTTGTGCTGTGCTGTTAAATGGAGATTTGCTGTTTCTCCTCTAGTTCCATGTTTTGCATTCACACTTGTTTTTATTAGAACCACTTCACTGCACCTTCAATTTTCTAAAGGGTCAAAGGATTAAATCAGTCAGCAGATGAGGTTAAGACAATCTTATTAATTTTGATGTACTCACTGAGGTGGAGTCTATGTTTCATCAAATGCTTACAAAGCTGATGTAGAGGGAGGGGTACCAGCCAGGGAATCATGGGAAAGCAAATATCATGCAGGAGATGAATGCAAAAATATTATGCTTAGTAAAATTAAGAAGGCTTGAATGCATACATACATTTCATTAAGCCCAACAGTATAGAGAATGTAAGCACATATAGGTTAAAAAAAATCTGGGATGCAAAACAGTCTCTTGGGAAGCCCACATATTTTGGGCCTTATAATAATAACTTTATTGTCATTGTACGTGTATACACAATATACCCATACAACGAAATTCACTTAACACCCAAAGACCAGGTCTAACAATCCCCAAACACACTCCCACCCACCCCTAAACCACCCAAACATCCACACAACAGATCAAGTAATGCTGTCCAACAGCTAATCAACGGTGGCCCTTTAGTTCATTGTTAAGTGCAATTATAGCTCTGGGATAAAAACTATTCAGAAAACGTGTGGTCTGAGTTTTAATTGTTCTGTATCTTCTGCCAGAAGGCAACAGTCCAAAAAGATTATAAGCAGGATGGGAAGAGTCTCTGAGAATGTTATGCAACTTTCTCAAGCAGCGAGATTCAAAGATGTCATCCAGGGCTGGTAGCTGGAGTCCAATGATATTCTGGGCAGTTTTAATTATTCTCTGTAGAGCTTTTTTGTCCGCTATAGAGCTGCTCCCATACCATGCAAGAATGTCGTATGTCAGGACACTCTCAATGGTGCTTAAATAGTAGGACAGAAGTAGATGCTGAGATAGATTTATCTTCCTGAACATTCTCAGGAAGTACAGCCTCTTCTGTGCCTTCTTCACAAGCATGTTAACATTCATAGTCCATGCAAGGTCCTTGGAGGTCCTTCCCATTTATGGAAATGGGAATAGAGTTAATCCCCAAATCAGCAGTTTATGACTGCCATCCATTAGTGCAATACCAAAAATGACTGTCTTATGATAAATTTTACTTATAATAAAATAAAATTGATATAAGAATGATTCACACCACATGTCATTTTCATGCTAAAGCATTCATCTTTCAGCTTGATATTACAGTTCAGATAATAATTCCTCCTCATAGAAAGGACACTTACAGTAGCATTTTTCCCTTTTTAAGAGTCTGCTTACATTAGTAAAATGCATGAGTTTATGCTGTATGAAACTACTGATTAGTGCAATAGCAATAGCATCGAGACTTATATACTGCTTCATAGTGCTTTATGACACTCTCTATATCAGGTCATGTCAAACTGGCGGCCCACAGGCCAGATGCATCATGTGCAGGTCACCCACCTGGCTCCGCAAAGGCAAAAAATGTCACACTACATCACAATATGTCACATGACGTGATCAAGTTTGATACCTGTGCTCGTAGTGGTTTACAGAGTCAACATATTGGCCCCAACAATCTGGGTGCTCATTTAACTGACCTCAGAAATATGGAAGACTGAATCAACCTTGAAGCTATCAGGATTGAACTACATCCTAAGCACTGTGTTATCACAGATAGCTTATCCATCATGACTTTAGTTTATTTTTTAAAAACCGCTGAATGTTCACAAAATAGGATTATTTCAATAAACATTATTAATGCCATCATGGTTATTATCCTATTCAAAGCCTATTCTATCTAAAAGGCAGCACACCAGACTTGTATAAACAGCAAAATGACAGAATGCATCTCTAAAGAGAAAAGAACAAAAGACGAACAAGGTCAACTTCAGAAACTGGTATCATCCACATTTGCATTATGAATGCAATCTATAATTATACAGTTCCCACTTTGCTGATGAAATTTCCATATTTTTAAAGTATTATGATGATTCAGGCATTAATAAACAGAGAGTTCCATGGTGGAAAAAATAAAAATGAACTTATAATTTTACATACACTTATGAAAAATCACTGTGTATTATGTATCCCAAAACATGGGATGATTACATTTGAAAAATAAGACTTTGGTTTCCTGGGTCCTTGATAGATGGTATTATTTCATTGGGAGGTGGGCGGTGTGGGGGGGTGCTGGAATACATTCACTTTTGTCAGGTCTTCCCAACCAGGTAGAAATCATGGGAGTTAGGCAGTCCTTCATATAATCAGCCCCTATGTCATATAGGGATTTGTAGGTTACAGCCAGCACCTTGAATCACACCCAGAAGCATAATAGCAATAGCACTTAGACTTATATACTGCTTCACAGTGCTTTACAGCCCTCTCTAAGCAGTTTACAGAGTCAGCATATTGCCCCCAACAATTTAGGTCCTCATTTTACCCACCTCGGAAGGATAGAAGTCTGAGTCAACCTTGAGCCTGGTGAGATTTGAACTGCCCAAATTGCAGGCAGACGACAGTCAGCAGAAGTAGCCTGCAGTACTGGACTCTAACCACTGAGCCACCTTGGCTCAAGGATATAATGGAAATCAGTGCAACTTGTGAACCAAGGATATTACTTGAGCATACTGAGACATGCTCACTGTTACTTACTCTGCCACATCTTAGAACAATTAAAGCTTCCAATGAGCCCCATTCTAGAATAAAACCATAAGCAAGAATATCAAAAGTTGCTGAGAGATCAACTTGCTTCAATTCAATTTCACCCTCTTAAACTTGTCCAGACAGCCAAAGCCTCAAGACAACAATATAAGACTTCTATAGCATTATCAGCAGGGCCAAGGGTAGTGATGCACAATTGAGAACCATCGATTGGGTATCATGTTACTACACTTACGCCAACAGATGATCTATCACAGTAGCTTCATATAAACATAAAGCTACAGGAGAAAAGGGTCCAAACCCTGCAGCATCTCAAAACTGATAAGCCATCTGGCCAGCAGCTCCTGCTCCAATTGGAACTCTTTGAATTACCACATTTATCAAGTTTGGCTTAGGGAAAGGAAGAGATGGTGATGAACAAAGTTATTTCCTTCATTTCCAAATGTCTAAGTTTATGTATTTGCATTTCTTAAAGTAGAAGTTCTTTTTCTATACATCAGGAAAGAAGCTATTATAGCATGTAATTTTATTAATAATATGATACTAAATGACTTCATGTAAAAAGTGCAAAATAACATTTTCAATTTCATATATCTGCATCTCCAATTTTTCATTTTAGAAGTAACTGCTATCGTTTAAAATTCAAACTTTAAATTTCTCAAGTGCAGTTCACTGATCCACTGCAATATCAAATATTATAAATCAGCAAGCAGAAAAGTATATTTAGTTTGGTAAAAAGAATGTAATAAAATATATACCGTATTTTCCGGCGTATAAGATGACTGGGCGTATAAGACGACCCCCAACTTTTCCTGTTAAAATATAGGGTTTGGGCTATACTCGCCATATAAGACTACCCCTCTTCCAACACACACCAAATAAAAATTAAAAAAACATCAACTGCCTCAACACAATGTAAAAGCAGCTGTGCTAGACCCAAAATGGCCCCTGCAACTAGCAGAAACCTCACACAGCCAGAAAAAGCCCAAAAAAACAACTTTCACACTTTACACACACACACACACAACACAACACAACTGGCTCACCCACAATGTAAAAGCAGCTGTGCTAGACCCAAAATGGCCCCTGCAACAAGCAGGAACCTCACACAGCCACAAAAAGCACAAAAAACAACTTTCACACTTTACACACACACAACACAACACAACACAACACAACTGGCTCATTCACAATGTAAAAGCAGCTGTGCTAGACCCAAAATGGCCCCTGCAACAAGCAGAAACCTCACACAGCCACAAAAAGCCCAAAAAAATCAACCTTCACACTTTACACACACAAAATTCCACATACAGCTTTGTGAGATTTTGTGTTTGTGTAGTTAGAGTGAAACACTACAGAAACACACCACATCTCAGAAAGCTGCACAAATATTATTTTATTTTTATTTTTATATGAAAACTAAATTTAAAACTTCCTAAACTTTAAATGGCTAGGTCTAAAAAAGAACAACTAAAAAAAACCCCAATTAACTATTTTTTTAAAGCTCCCAAAGGGGAAAAAAACTTACCCAATAGAACAGGGGTCTCCAACCTTGGCAACTTTAAGACTTGTAGACTTCAACTCCCAGAATTCCTCAGCCAGCTTTGTTTTGCTGGCTGAGGAATTCTGGGAGTTGAAGTCCACAACTCCTGCCTGCATGATTGCAGGCAGAGAGTGGCTTGCTGATGGAATGGATTCAGGCAAGCGAAGCAAGGCAAGCGTGGCGATTACCAGCTAAGGTAAGCAAGCTGGAGGGGGAAAACTTTTTACTTTTTACAGGACTCTGGGCTCTGGCGATCCCAGCTGCGTTGCCTGATTAGCAGGCAACTCAGCTGGGATCGTCAGAGCTTGCAGAGTCACGTAAAAGGAAAAAAGTTTTTTCCTTTAACATGGCTCTGGCATCCCAGCTGAGTTGCCTGATTAGCAGGCAAAGCTGGGATCGTCAGAGCTTCGATCGCCAGAGCCATTTAAGGCTCGTTAGAGTCTTTTGGGCTGGTCTGCCTGGTTACAGGAGAACGACACCCGGCGTATAAGACGACCCCCGACTTTTGAGATGATTTTCATGTGTTAAAAAGTCGTCTTATACGCCGGAAAATACGGGTATTGCAGTGAAAAGCAGCAATGATAGTAAAAAAGCTTGGAGACTAAACTCTACAAAGGACAGCTGGAGGAAATTAGCATGTTTAGCCTAAAGAAGACAAGGTTAAGGGAGACATGATAACAGTTTTACAATATATATATACGAATATCACCAAGAAGAGGATACAGATCCATTTTCTAGAGCACCTAACAATAAGACAAAAACTGATAATAAGAGGTTTACAGAGAGCTATCCAAATGTGAAATTAGGAGGATTTTTTTTTATATAGTAAGAGCTATTATGCAAGAGAATGATCTATCCTGAAGTTATGGGTGCTCATCAGCAGAGGTTTTCAAGAAAAGATTGGGCAGCCATCTGAGAGAGATTAAGAAGTTCTCCCCTTGTAAGGCCCAGCTTCTTTTCCTTACTCAAGAAAGTAAAAACTCTTGAAACTTGGCATTTCAAAAGGAACCTTTTATTGAACAGGGGTGATAGCAGGGCGAAAAGAAAACAGGCTCTGAGGGGCCCTCAGGCCATACAGTTAGAATAAAGGAATTAGAAATCCCTCCCAACAGTCCAACGTGGATTCAGCCAATCCGCAGGTGCGAAGATGTTATTGTATCGGGCGCTCTGAGAAAATGATAAGGGAACTTTCTCAGGGTCATCCTCCACCGGCTTTCGAGTGATATAATCCACATGGATCTCCCTCTCTTTACATTCATCAAACGGTGCAAAAAATGCCAGGGCACTTAGGTGCCAGGCTAAAAGTTATAAATCAATAAATTGCAGGATATAGGATACATAGGGAAGAAAGTTATAAGCAAAGAAAGTAATTTTAAAAATCCCCCCCTTCCCCTGAAGAATGGCAGATACAGGGATCTGACACCCCTGGGCAATGGGTTGGACTAGATTCTATTGTACTTTCCAACCCTATGATTCTATGATATTAGGCAAAGCTGCTTACAAAATGTTGGCTGAAATGTGCAAGATCTATATAAATGTCAGCATTATTTTTAAAAGCAAGAACAGCAAATAAGATGACTTACAAAGGGCAGAAATGGAAACGAACAGAGATTAGTTGAATGAAACACTTGCCACCACACAAATAACTTTTCAAAAGTGGCATTCATTTCGAACTCATTTATTGAAATAAACCAAGGGCATTCGTCATAAGTTGTCAATGTAGTATCTTTACCACTTTCTTGGAAAATAAATTTCTCTATATAATCCAATTGGACATATTTTGCATTCCTAATGCTACCCTTACAGACAATCTATTTGTACAATCAACTTGAGACATAGTATCTTAAAGCATGGCATGGGACCTGGGTATTTGCGGGACCGCCTTCTGCCACCGATAGCCTCCCACCGACCAGTACACTCCCACAGAGAAGGCAATGTCGGCTGGTGACCCCCAGGGGGAGGGCCTTCTCTGTGGCAGCTCCTGCCCTCTGGAACGATTTGCCCCCAGAGATACGAAGGATATCGAATCTCCGGGTTTTTTGCTGTGCCCTAAAAACTTTTCTTTTCCATCAAGCAGGGCTGGCGTGAACACCCCCCCCCTTGTTTTAGTCTTTTTAGCTTTTTAAATTGTCAAATGGGTTTTAGTTTTCAATGTTTTAAATTTTTGGGCCACAGTTATTTAATTCTTTTAAATGTTGTATTGATATGTGTTTTAGTTCTGGCTGTGCACCACCCTGAGTCCACTTGGAGAAGGGCGGGATATAAATTGAATAAATAAATTGAATAAATAAAGCAAGGAAACCTGGCTCCCTCAAGGCAATTAGAGATCCTCTGACATCATGAAGAGGGTCCTGAAAAGAAAACAATCAAATACAGTACATCAGCCCAGATTTCTGGAAAGAATGTTGGGAATATAATAGGTATGCTATGGTAGAACTAAGAGAGTAGAGAGTAGTACTCAAAGCAAAACACTGTTTACACTTTGGTTCATATATGGAACCAAAATTGATAGTGTTCTTTCTGGTATGGATTGAACCAGTGTTTTCTGGATAGCAGTGGTGAGAATGAGAAGAGAATAAGAGCAAACAGAAGCTAAGGACATTGGCAACAGGTCATTAGGAAGATGTGGGGCAGGCAAGCAAGCCAGTAAAATATCCTATGTTGGATCTTCATCAATGATAGCTAAGAAAAGGGAGGAACGCAGGCAAGGAAAGAAAGGAGAATGAGATATATGGGTCAATGAGATATGCTGGCGTTTGGAGATTCTAAGTAAGAGAGGAGTAGGTTGATGGCATCAATTTACATTATTTATCCTGTAAAGTGACCTTGTAAAGTCACTCAGATTTTGTTTTGGTCAAATATTGTCTGAATAACCCAAAATATTCTGTTTTCCATAACTGGAATTTGATTTTTTGTGTGGGGTTCAAAACAAAACAAAAATATTCATTTCATGCATACTCACAATGCAAACTCTTTGTTTCCAAATTTTCAGCTATGGAGATAGTTATATGAATTAGTTTACATGTTTCTGGTTGCAAATCTACTTGTTGTGGTAGATCCTGGGAATCTCTAGTTTACCCAACATATACAGTATGGACTACCATATGTGGGCAACGCCTATACTTGATTTTTATACTTAAGGTTCACCCTTAGCCTATGTTATTTTTTGAAAAATTGTAATACAGTGCCAACTCTCATATCTAATTTTTTTGGGGGGGAGGAGGGAATTATGTAGCCCAGAAGCTTTCGGTTTAGTAGCTTCTATTAAATACTGTATTTTGTTAATTTATTTCTTCCAAGACCTTATGGTGACCCATCTAGCATTCTACTTTTCCAGTGAACTTTAGAGGTAAGCCATAACTGATCCAAAATCACCCAGTAAGTTTTTTAGACTGAGGGTAGATGTGAACCTCCCTAATACAATACTTAGTGGAACTATTACATGACTAATACACGTTTAAAGGTTTTCCCCTTACAGTTGTGACTAACTCAAGAGGGCAGTGCTCATCTCCAATTCTCAGCCAAGGTAGCCTGAGTTGTCTGAAAGATGCTTCCATCAACATGTGGCCAGCATGAAAATATGGTACCTATTTATCTACTCTATTTTCATTCTTTCAAACTGCTAGGTTGGCAGGACCTGGGTTGAGTACTGGGAGCTCACCTCATTATGTAATGCTTAGGATTTGAACCCAGGCTGCTGGCTTTCCAGCTGACAAGCCCAGAATCTTAACTATTGAGCTATTGTGCCACCCACATGACTAGTACTATATAGGTTTTCTAAACCTTCATGAACGAACAGACCTTTTCATTTTAATTTCAAAACTAAAATATAGCTACCAATCCTCCATTTTACTTGAATGGTCCCAGGAAGGCAGAATGTGGATTTCTACTTCAAGTGTTCCACAAGTGTAGCAGATGACAAAAGCTTTGGATTTTTTAATATACAGTATATATAAGGTGGAATGAAACAGAAGCTTCCCATCACTGAAAGTTTTCTAGAGGTTCCTAATTGAAATCAGGTTTGAAATGTAAGTGGCTTGGAGTGCAAACTGAATATGTCACTTGCACAGTCTGCTTGTCAAATTAGGTCTGCTTAGGTTAGATTTTATCCAGATCTATTTGTTTTTAAAAGTTTCTTCCTGCAGGCAAAACATAGGAGCTATCTACCTTAACTTGATTAACATGATAATGACATGGCCTAAATCACTTACAGGCCTATTAGCAAAAATAAAATAAAGATACAGTAACTTGTAATGGGATTGTTTAAAGCATGCTTTTAGTCTACTACTTATTTATGGCAGTGGGACTTTGAAAACAAAAGAACATAACCACTAATTATATTGACAGAAACCAGAAGAGTTACAACACATGGCTTTTGCTTTATTACAAGCCATAGTTTGTGGTACACCGATACTCAATCAGCCCTTGTATAATGAGGAAAAATATCCATCTCCGAGTCTCACTGATGTCCATGATCCTTAAGGTATTGGTTACATTAGAACGTTTTGCCATTCCCTCCCCTGCTATTAAAAACCACCCTTGGGTTTTTAATAGAAGATAAGCATTGTTCTTCTACAACACTCTACAAATTTAGCAGTTTTTCTTTCAATTCAGATAATACATCATGACACTAGGATAGCATTCTTATCAGGCTTTGCCTATAAGAAGAACTGACCACACACAAAAAAGCAACTTCTCTTATTAATTGGAACAAATTATAGATCATGATTCAGAAATATGTTCATCCTAGCTAGATCTGGTAAATGATTGTGGCTCAAAGATACTACATCTCTTTGTATATATAAATCCCATCATTGTCTGGAAGGCTAGAAAAGACTCTTGCCTGAAATCTTGGATAATGAAAGAGTTTTGATAATACCATACTACAATGATCTCACTGAAATGAAGTATAGATGTAAGACAGGGGTGTCAAACTCATGTCATCACAGCATCGTCACGTGACGCATCGTGACTTTTTCCCCCTTTGCTAGATTGAGCATGGGTGTGGCCAGCACATGACACATCCAGCCTGCAAGCAATGAGTTTGACACCCCTGATGTAGGAGAAGTACTGGCAAAGCTAGGGGGAGAGGTAAAATGAGGGATCAGCCTAGAATCTCTATGTAGCCACAAAGTCTAGCATTCCTTGACTGTTGTTGACTCTTATCTAACTCTAAGTGGATGTTGACCATTAGTTGAGAAGATTCCTATGCATAGGTTTTTTAGCAATAAATCAGTTAAATTGAACCTTCGCGTGTGAATCTGGTCTTTTGTGCCTGACATATTATTCTTAAACCATATTTAGAATAGTCATCATATAGCCCCATTCAAATGAATTAAAAATCAGTCATAAGTACCCTAGGTACTGAAAATTTCAGTAGAAGTAACATGAATATGGAGGTAGACTTTCATATCTTCCTGGACTGACAGACTTTTTTTAATCCCCCTTTTAAACATTTTGCATTGCCATTCACTTGCTATTGTTTAGTAATAATCTTCCAGTAATTATGACTTCTTTCTCATTTCTAGAACCGAGGTAGACAGACACACTTTGTTACTAACCATGATAAATAAATAAATAATATAATGTTCTTAACATTCTTCCATTTACTCATTGTTAGTGAGTAAGTACACATGTCAGTGTTTGCCCCAAAGTCAACAAGTGTCTTTCATGTCTTAAAATAAACCTTAATCTGGACCTCCATGATATCAGTCCAACACCTTAAATACTATAATGCACCATCCTGGGTACCTATTGCTTTTTCTTTTTTAATCCATTTAATTCAGCGAATGAATAATTAAAAAAAAGTTATATTCTCAGAGGTTCAGCAATAATGCAGGAATCAATGACAGCCCAAGAGATATCATGCTGGAAGAGACAGATATGAATCAGGACGTTTGGCACTAGAAACCCCTGTCTATTGTTAAATGATTGGTTTCAAGCAAGATATTTTCTCTCAATTTAACTTGTCTTCACTTTTGAAAATGGTACTATCAATACTAATTTACAGACTTTCCTTGCATGATTGTTGTAAGGCAGGGGTGTCAAACTCAAGGTGTCACGGCGGTGTCACATGACATATCAGGACTTTTTCCCCCCTTTGCTAAACCTGGCATGGGTATGGCCAGCATGTGACACATCCAGCACATGGGCCATGAGTTTGACAGCCCTGTTGTAAGGCAACATATTAAGCACTTGCACCAAATTTATTAGCATAGCAGCTGCTTTTTATATTGAAAGCATTAGGTTTAATTCCATGGTTAGTACAATTCCAGCCTAAAATGCTGGAGTTCACTTGGTTAAATTTCACATATGACATGACTTAACTCTTGTGTCAATCACTTAGGATAAAATGAATTAATGGAATAACTTACTAAAATACAGTTTACTATAATCTAACACTATCCTTATCAACTTTATTATGAAAGCACTGTGATAATATTGGAAAAGATATTTGTTGCTGATTGTTTCTTTATTTATGTACCAAATATCAGCAAGTATCACCCAACTTACTTTACAATTAGATCCACAGCCAAGACTAGAAGACCTCCAAGGTCCCTTCCAACTCTGTTATTCTGTAAAGAAGATTCAGCATGCATGATTCCAGAACAGTATTTTTCAACCTGGGCAACTTTAAGATGTGTGGACTTCAGTTCCCAGAATTCCCCAGAATACTGTCAGCTACTCTAGACCAGGGGTGTCAAACTGGCGGCCTGCAGTCCAGATGCATCATGCGCAAGCCATCCCCCACCCCATCTCTGTGAAGGGAGAAAACATCATGAAATGCCACATGACAGCAACTGACAGTTTGACACCCATGCTCTAGACAGTAGCTGTTTCTGAATCACACTGGATCCTGTGCTGTCAAGTCAGGATACTTGGAGGATTGCTCTCCTGTTTACATAAACCATGAATATCTAATAGTGCAGTGACTTTTTCAGAATGGGATAACAGCTGCAGAAAAGTTAAATTGTAATTGGTTCCATAGGCAGAAAAATGACATTTTTTTTTTGTAGAAATAAGTTCAGAGGTTTTCAAATTATATGTTCGTTAGTCAAGCCACTTCTGCAGCATCCCCCCAAATCCTTTTCAAGTGCAGTTTAATTAAGATCATCATCCAAACTCAATTTCTAGGATGACAAGTCTAATGTTCCACCACTCAAATGCACACAGAGCGAAAGAGAGAAATCAGAAGTTACAAAATGAACTTAGGGACAGGTAAAATGATGTACATGATGACAGATACAGACAATAATGTAGATTTAAATTATTTTTAGAATTAGAAGCAAATAATACATGGTGAAGCATTTTGAGGAAGATGAATGAACATGAGTGTATTTCTTAAGAACCAGTAAAAATAAGGTTTTATACAGTTTTTCCATCACTTGGGCTAGAAGGACCCTTGATAGAACTCATCAGTTTCACTCATTTAAAATCATTACACCACACTGACCTTTAGTTCCCTTTTTTGACATATAACATGATTTCTTGCCCTTTCCAGAACACTTTACTGCATATTCTAGCTAAGTAATCTGTGGAGGATTTTAAACTGGAGACTGGGTGAATTCATCCAACTTCAAGTTAGTTAAAAACCTTAAAAGTATTTTAAGCAGACCCATTAAGGGCATATTTACCTTGACCTTGGTATGGACCACCAAGCAACCCTAGGGGCAAGAATGGATTAAGTTATCTTCTATCCACCTTCAGTCTACATGAAATGTCCATATTTTCCAATAGCAAGTTGAAAATATTGTTTTCCAACCTTGTTGGCTCAAACCTTGTTGTCTGATTTGCCTGCTATACTTCACTTTCTCAAGTAAATAGACTGAGGAATGCCCTCTCATTTGAGTCAATGTCTGCTGCACTGCCTCTTATTACTTTTGAAACTGTTGTAGTAAAACAAGGATTTCCATAATATAGTAGTTATAATATTTCCCTGGCATAGAGAAAATCACCGATTTGAAACAGGGAAGAATGCACATATGTATTTAACTGATACATTTATTTCCCTAGCTACCTAAATTTTGCTAACATTCAGCTGGTAGTTTTGGTGAAGCCCGTCTACATTAAGTATGTGAAAAGAACAATGAAATGTTAATTAATAAACAATGGGCTCTTTTTTTAAGAAAAAAGGGTGGGTGGGTATGTTAAGCTAGAGCTGATTAAATGGGAAGGGATGGGAAGACCCTATAGAAATCAGGCTGATGAAGAGAAAAGCTTAAAGATATTAGTCTTCCAAAGAAGAGAAAACAAAGCAGATGCAAGACAAGAAAGGGAAAGTATCTTGTGTGCTTTCTCTGTTCCTAATGTCCTTTGTGGTCAATTGGATAAAAAGAGAAATAAGTTATTATATTTGTATCTGTTGCAAATTTTGTGAGAAGGCACACAAAGACTTGGGAAACTAGGAAGTTAAAAAACCATTATTTAATGCCAGCAACTTAATGCTGTAAGAGAGCAAATTGTTTTATGTGTCACTCTTAATTGTGATTGCTATAAAGAGGGCTGGAAGAAGTGCATCAGAGATCTACAATCTGTGACTGAAAAGCTGCATGAAGCCCAGATACTGTCCCACAAAAATGTCCATCAAGCTGTAATATTTCATATTATAAAGCAAATAATGGGGAGTATTGATATTTAGTTAATATTAAATTTAAATGGAATCAAAATTTGCTTTTGTCCTGATTTTGATTTTATTTATTTTTCTTGAGCCCCACCAAGAATACAGTCTCCAGAGACAAGGCCATCTATATCCCCAACCCTCAAAGCAACACATTCTGTTTGTTTATAGTGGGCTGATCTTCTTCATTCCCACATGTTCAATTGCTATAGGGTGTTTCTATTCTTCAGATAGTTCATATCATGTACAGATTTTGGCAGTGATCAGAGGTGATTTCTTCTTTCATGGTACCCTCACTCAGATTAAGAAACTTGAGACTTTTGGTAGAAAACACGACTTGGTAAAGAATACAATTCTTTCCAGATACAGAAAGAATACTTGAAGAAATTTGAAGAATATTTCTTGAATATTTGGAGAAAAAAAATGTAATGGAGTATAAGTTCATTGTCTCTGTCCTGAAAGATATCTGGCAGCAGGAGGAGGAGAAAGCCACTTGGATGACACATGAAACATCTCTTGACTGCCTGTCCCAATTATTGAGATAATCACTGAATATTCTTACCTGGTACCTTATGAGAATTACATTACAGGTAATTCTTCACTTATGACCAGAACTGAGCCAAAATTTCCATTGTTAAGCAAGACAGTTGTTAAGTGAGTGTTGCCCCATTTTATGAGCTTTCTTGCCACAGTTGTTAAGTGAATCACTGCAGCTGTTAAGTTAGTAAAACGGTTGTTAAGTGAGTGTGGCTTCCCCATTGTCTGCTTATCAGATGGTGGTCGCATGATCCTGGGACACAGCAACCATCATAAATACATGGCAGTTGCCAAGCTTCTGAATGTTGAACAAATGACCATGGAGATGCTAAAGGTAAAGGTAAAGTTTCCCCTCACACGTGTGCTAGTCATTTCCAGCTCTAGGAGTGGTGCTCATCTCCGTTTCTAAGCCATAGAGCCGAAGAGCCAGTGCTGTCCGAAGACATCTCCATGGTCATGTGGCCAGCATAACTAAATGCTAAAGGCGCATAGAACACTGTTACCTTCCCACCAAAGTGGTACCTATTTTTCTACTCACATTTTTTATGTGCTTTCAAACTGCTAGGTTGGCAGAAGCTGGGACAAGTAATGGGATCTCACTCTGTTACACGGTGCTAGGGATTCGAACCACTGAACTGCCAACCTTTCTGATCGACAAGCTCAACGTCTTAGCCACTGAGCCACCACATCCCTCTACAGTGGTCTTAAGTGTGAAAAAGAGTCATAAGTCACTTTTTTCAATGCCACTGTAACTTCAAAAGGTCACTAAACAAATGGTTGCAAGTAGAGGATTGGCTGGTGGATGTAAGTCAAAGGGAGAATTGTTTTGGTAGGATCACCTTCACTTGGAATCATTCTGTCGCAGAAGGGCTTGCTTGCTTCTACCTGATTTTCATTCCAAAACTAAGCTAAACATTTGTATTTTACCAGGCTTTCATTTAAAAAAAAAAAGAAAAAGAAAACAAGCCTTTTTAAAACCTTAACCTGAGAAGAAAAACAGCTTTCCTGGAGAGTTTTCATTTTATTTTGTGCAGCTGTAGTTCCTACATGGTAATTTTAGATATGAATTTGTAGACCTGTGGTTTTTATGTGTTAGTCTGAAAGTTGCCTAGAATTGCTGATTGGTACTGGATATGCAGGGCACATCTTTTAAGAGTAATAAAAAGAAAATATGTTGAAGCTTTGTCATCCATAATCACATTATAGTATAAATATTGTTGCTGTACATTTTAAATTTCAATTCTAAGGAAATATATTATTTGTGTCAAATAAACTTGGATGCTATATATTAGTGGCAAAACTAGAGAAAAACTTTGTGCATATATTTAATGCTGGAATTTAGATACAAGCACATGCTTACTATAGTACTACTTTTGAAAAATGTTTTCCAGGAATGAATAGTAAAATCCTTAATCAAACCTGACTTCAGCCATGGATTAAGAACTTACATTTCACCCATCATTTTGGCCTGACAAGTAATTTAGAACTGTGATAAAAATCAATTACTCCGGTGATATTTATGGGTACTGAATAATTCATTCATTATTATTCATTTTTGTTCCCACACAGTCTCATGCAAATACCAAGACAGAGAACAGTTTAAATGTATTTATTCCATAATAAACCAAAATAAGGGATAGAGAAATACATGAGTCCTGGATTATTTTGAAGGGAAGAACATTTTTACATATGTTTTTTTTAAGGTACTAGTTATTAACTAAATGTAAATCCAAATTAATTATTAATGCAGGGAAACACATACATATGAATCTCATATGTATCTCATCACACATATACATATACTTACTGCAAATTATTTGACTATTTTTCTTTAGATTTACTTTAAAAATAACACAAAAACAACTCTGCTTGTCACACATCCCAAAATCAATTTTAACCAACAACTTTCATCCTGATTTTAATGAAAAAATAATAATTTGGACAATACAGTTGTATAAAACCTTGCTTCCATGAAGCCTATTCCTCTATTACAGTTTTGGTCCTCACAATGTAAAAAAGATATGGAGACTTTAGAAAGAGTGCAGAGAAGAGCAACAAAGATGATTAGAGGACTGGAGGTTAAAACATATGAAGAACGGTTGCAGGAACTGAGTGTGCCTACTTTAATGAAAAGAAGGACTGGGGTGACATGATAGCAGTGTTCTGATATCTCAGGGGTTGCCACAAAGAAGACGGAGTCAAGCTATTCTCCAAAGCACCCGATGGCAGGGCAAGAAGCAATGGATGTAAACTAATCAAGGAGAGAAGCAACCTAGAACTAAGAAGAAATTTCCTGACAGTTAGAACAATTAACCAGTGGAACAACTTGCCTCCAGAAATTGTGAATACTCCAACACTGGAAGTTTTTAAGAAAATGTTGGATAACCATTTGTCTGAAGTGGTATAGGGTTTCCTGCCTAAGCAGGGGGTTGGACTAGAAGACCTCCAAGGTCCCTTCCAACTCTGTTATTCTAAATTCTATTGTTGTTTTTGTTGCTTTTAGTTTTGCTATCATTATAGCAAAATCAGTAGCTTCACTGATTATTTTTCTTTGCAAAGTAATGGCAGGTTGTATTATAGGTCTAAATTAAAGCCTTTTATTAGCCACTTTATTCTAAACAAGGTAATCTCCGAATACACAGTTTTCCCAAGGTTCCCAAATCCTTCCCACTCAGAAGTTGGATTTGCAAGAAAATGTACAGGAAGGAATATTGGAGGCAGCAGAAGAATACAATGGCTGGTCTTTGTGATATTAGATAATCCCTAGGAAAGGCCAAAGCATTAAAAGATCAATCCCACTCCAAATCAAGAAAGTCAAGATTACCATTTATGTCATTTGAAAATTGATTCGATCCCTTGCCTGCTGTCATAGCCCACTCATGTTTTGCACACAAATCCAAGAACATAAAAAGAGTTGCTCTGAATCAGATCAAAGGCTTAACAATGCAATATTCTGATCCTTCGGTGGCCAATTTATAAAACCTCTTTTTATAAAAAAAGCCCAAAGCAGGACATGAGTACAGTTACCCCCCCCCTCCTTTCACATTCTCCAATATCAATATTGCATGGAATTCTGGAGGCAATGCCAGCATAGCTAACATTTCACCTTAACTTTGGATAGGTCCAGCGGTATCCATAAGGTCACAACCAAAAGGTAAAAATTAAAGGCATGTAAAAAGAGACAATCTTAAATCACCTTGAGGAAAGTGCCATTTTGCCTGCTTTGATTCCTCTCTATGGACAGCACTAAACTAATATAGGGAATACCAGTTTATATATGTATATAATGGCTCACTGTGTGAAAACAAGGTTATTTTTTTAAGATAATAGAACATTAAAATGCATAAAGATGGATGAACTTTCATCTGGTCAACCTTCAAAACCACTGGGGATAAGTGAACAAACTTACAGCTTTGAAAAAATCTGTTATAGTGGTCACAGATATTTATCATTTTGCAATGTGCACACTCGCCTAATTTACAATTTGGGTTTATTCAGTTTGTGATTGTTCTTAACTGAACTAACTAACCAAGAAAAACCAAGCAATTTCGGCAAGTAATGACTTTTTATAATGGTTTTAGACATAATTAGAAGTTGAAGCACGCTCAAAATCCATGGCCTAAATCTCTTTATTCTGCTATAAAAACATAATTCTATAGAGTCACTTTTGCATTACTTGTAGCTACGGTATGTTCACACATTACATTAATACATTGTTTATTTAAAGTAAGTTTTTTTTTCCTTTTTAGCTATTCTTCCCATTGTCAGTTGGATGAGTCTGAAGATGAAATATTTTCATATCTGCAATCACTAAGACAATAAGAAATAGTTTCAAATATTATACTTTTTTTAAAAAAAATAGCATTATGGCTTAGTTCAATATATGTTGTTTTAATCTTAGACATGCTGACTATGCTGTCAACCCTGAAACAGACCTGCCCGAAACCATCTAGGAGCTTCAGTGTTGCCACACTGGAGTTGAGGGATAAGGAGGGGGGATTTGAAATAATTGGGACTTTGTAGTCAAAATAAAATACTTTCTCTTGAGAACCAAGGACATTCTCACACCTAGTCAGAGGAAAGAGGAGTGATGTCACCAGGCAACTAAACGGAGCCGTGATTGGACCATGTGACTGATTGTTTTGAGAACAAACAAACTTTTAATTTTAATTAGGTGAAAATCACAGGAACCTTCAGAGTCAGTTTTCACCAGATCTGTGCCAATATGATATATCCAATAAAGCTATTATTCTTTGAGGAATCTACCTGCCTCAGAGTTTTCCTTGCTATGGGACTATTACTTGGAACCCTGATAAATGCTTCTAGTGCAACAAGGATAGGAATAAGTGCTATGTACCCAAAAGGTAAGAATCTAAAATCGTTCAGAGTGGGGAGTTAAGATCTGCCTGATTTTTGGAGTTTAGAATTTAACAAATCAGTTTACAAAACCCTTTTGACAGGTCCAGAAATGCTCCAGGCGAATGATATAACAATTTAAATGCAAAGCCTTTGAACTTAGTTTATCACTCTCCCAGGGTTTTCAACACACACATACATGAATACATATGGTTCCTGCTCTTCTGTTCTTCCACCGCCCTTTGATCAGATTGTATTGAACTAGTCTCTTGTTTAATACATAGGCTTTTTCTAAGTCCACAGCATGATCATATTAGATTAGAATGTACATAAAAGAACTAAGAGGGGCAAAAAAAACAGGACTTTGGCCTCTCCCAATACATGAATAGCAAGTGTTTCAAAGGCAATGAATGACATGTTTTTATTGTGCACTTAGTTATCAGTAGTAACAGAATATAATATATAGCTTTTATGATTAAACATGATATAAAATTTACTGTAGTAAACAAGGAAGCTCACTGCTTGTTTTGTAAATCCAGGGCATATATAATGTAAATTGAGCAAGTTTTTAAAATTGCATTTTCCCTAAAGGAATAGAAATTCTTCAGAGATAGGGATACCAGTATAGATAAGTTGTCCTTCTGCCATTGTTTTATTAGATTAAGCTGACCATAATCATCAATTTTCTTGGTGTAACTGTGTATTTAAATAATAGAGATCTCCTGTTTTAGCTCACAGAGACTACTGTTTTTGTTACTTGTCCTATTTTATATTTTAATAACTCCACATCTAACTGAATATGCACAATATAGCTCTGTTTTAAACATTCATAATTTATGGGTAAACAACTATGCCAAATTATGCTACTGAAATGTGCCTCTCTTTTGTTTTGTTTTCCCTATTCTTATTTCTTTATTTCTATGACTAATATTGTTTCTTGATATTTCTGTCACAATTACCATGAGTTTAAAAAGACACCATTTAAAAACCTAGCAAATCATTCCAACTTATCATTACCAACAATTAAGTCTTTTGAAAATACGGTGTAAAGGAATTGAGAATTTCTAATATATGGAGCAAGGTACAAGACCTCTGGTAGTGCAGCAGACTAAAGCATTGTTATTAACATCAGCTGCCAGCAATTATTGCAAGTTCAAATCTCATCAGGCTCAAGGTTGACTCAGCCTTCCATCCTTTCTAAGGTAGGTAAAATGAGGACCCAGATTGTGGGGGCAATAAGATGACTTTGTATAAATATACAAAAGTATGAAGGCTATTGCTTAACACATTGTAAGCCGCCCCGAGTCTCCGGAGAAGGGCGGCATATAAATCAAATTTTTAAAAAATGACAAAATGTGCATTATAACTTCTTGACAAAATACCATTAATTATGTGCCTGCATTAATTGACACAAGTACATTAGGGCTGGATTTGCATCATAACATTTTGAATTATTCAAACTTATTACAAATTATTTTACTTGGTCTAAGTAGTCTAACTACTGTTACTGTCAAGTAAAACAAGTCTTTTTTTTATTTATTTCAACCTACATAATATAAAGAAATCTGCTTAGTTCCATTTTCACTGAAAACAATGGGTTTAATTAAGGGTAACAAAAGAGTTTGTGAAAAGAACACAACTTTATAAAGAAGCCTGTATCTTTATTGCAGGTGTTGGAATACATCCAGAGGGCTAGAGCCAAAATGGCAAGGATCATCCATATGGTATACAAACTGCCTAGCTTGGGTATAATGTCAGAGCTAGTTTGGGTCCAGTTCCAAAAGCAGTTTCAGCATCATTCCAAAAGGAGATGAATAATAATTTAGTTTAGTGTTTTTCCTGCAATTCTGAACAATTGCTACTCTGAATGCATTAGGAATAAAAAAAAACCTGTTTTATGTAGCTTTGCCTTGTTCTGTTTCCAAAATGGATCCTGTTTAATATGACATAAAACCATGTGGCAGTTGTTGGAGACCAGATGGGCTACGGTTTGGGCCATCATTGTCTAGGGCTCTATCACATACTTGGTTATTTTACCAGGTTTTCTTGGCTTGCTACTCTTGTGTTAAGCAGCCGAAATTATTTCGCCCATTCAGAACCGGGGATTTTCTTTTTCTGCTGCATCACATTATATCACAGCAATCTGTCAAGAAGGCAGCCTCGTATCAGCTATCCATTTTTTGTCTCCTATCATTTTCAGATGCTTAACTGTATTTCTATAAGCAATTTAGTATTTTGATGAGCAAACTCTAAAGGGAGTTTCCATCTGACATTAAGGTTGTCATGCTGGATTGCTCATATCATTGCTCAGAAAACAATGCAGACGCTGTTACCCTTTTTCCCTGAAACTTCCAGATGTATTTCACAGGCTCTATTTAGGCATTTATCTGAATGCCTGGGGGTAGAGAATAATAGTGGCCATACTACTTAGTCCATTGGTCCCATCCCTTGTTCTCTCAGGGATATTCACATAAGTGGTCTGAAGAGGAAGCTGTATTTATATTGACTCAGAATCAAGCACAGGGCTTTGTCTGATTAATGAATGAGGATAGGTTGGCCCCCATCATTCATGCTCTGCTAATCTCAATATTAGATTATAACAATGCCCTATATGTGGAATTCCCCCATGGGACATCGAGAATCTGCATTTAGTGCAGTATGCAGAGATGATGAGAACAAACCGACTCCTAATGCATGCAAGTTATCTCTTCCTAAAAGATTTCTACTACCTGACATTCATGATTGAGCCAGATGCTGGTATGTAAATACATACTGTTCAACAACAAAACCAGATTCTCTGAACTGATGGTTTCAATGATAACACCAACTTCAGCGGAGGTTCTACTTTCTGTGTTGCAATCTGCAATTTGCTGCAACGTATTTGTTTGACACCCCAGACCTCAACACTAGACGCATTTCAGACATCCTTTATTATTGTTTCTGTTGCTTCCCAGTAATTAACTTCTAATGTATCTTTAAATGTACTATTTTTCTGCTCTCTGATTTTGTAAACCTCTTTCAGTTTTTTTTTACAATGACATATGGAATAGAATTAATCTGAAATATTCACTTCATGCCAATGGTAAAATGCAAATTGTTTTACTACCAGTTCTGTGGGCATGGCTTGGCTTGGTGGGCATGGCAGGGGAAGGATATTGCAAAATCTCCATTCCTACCTCACTCCTGGGGGAAGGATATTGCAAAATCTCCATTCCCACCCCACTCTGGGACCAGCCACAGGTGGTATTTGCCAGTTCTCCAAACTACTCAAAATTTCCGCTACTGGTTCTCTGAACTACTCAAAATTTCCTCTACCGGTTCTCCAGAATCTGTCAGAACCTGCTGGATTTCACCCCTGCTTCATGTGCAACTGCAATACAATAAATCTAATAAACAAGGATGCTTATAAATTCTAGAAATTGATGTTCCGGATTACAAATAGAAACATTTCCAAGGAAACCAACCAAAATCCATTTTAATTAATGATGGAATTACTAAACCACCCAGAAGCAATTAAAAGTTGAAATGTTCCTTATAGTTTGTTACTATATATTAATTATTGCTCTCTTGCAATCATTCTGCTGTTTAAATTCTATTATCTGTAGCTGTCCAAACCAGAGGTAAACAACCTGAGAATCTTTAGGTTCATGTTAGTCTTAAATCCTAAAATATGCCAATCTCAAGTATAAAATAATAAATGGCATGTCTTTCCACTGTTCTCAGGCATACCGTTTATAATGTTTACCCTAAAATAATTGATTTTACAATCCCATCCCAGTCCTGCTTGTTTCCTTTACTTGGTTAAATCCAGCATTTAAATAGAAGCTTTTCAAAAGAAGCATCCAGATAAATGCTTGACTCAGAAACAAGAGCTATAGTTGGAAAGTGCAAAAGCCCAGGGAAGCATTTAGTTGTGAGCTGTCCTGTTGTGAATATCTCCAGCAAGAAGATAAGAAAATGTGTGTTTCGAGGTATATATACCCGAATATAAGTACATAAGAAAACAGTATGTAAAACCAGACCTGATCTTTAGCATAGCACAAGTTGTGTCAGGCATTCTGACGAGCACTGAGAATTTAAAGCTACCTTAAAATGAAATGAGGCATATGCAAAAAAAAAAAAAAAAAAATCAATATTCTTTGCACCAGTTGCTTGCAAAATTAGACTATTAATTTTGCGTAAACGTAACTGAAAAATACACTGTGAGGGATTATGGTAGGAGCGGCTGTTGTGCTAGACACTATTAGGGAGCAAGCACTCTAATGAGATCCCTGGAGAGTCCATTCACATCTTGGATCTTTGTCTTGAAAAGAACATTTTTCCCCCATTTAATTGTCAAAACTCCATTACAACATATGAACAACGAATAAAGCAATTATTAATTTAAAATAGAAGAAACAAGAATTACCTCTCGGTATCAAAGGGAAAAACACTGTTCTTAATGGAATCCTAGCCTCAGCTATGTCACAGGTTCCTTTTATGCTTATGTGTGAATGTTTTTTTTTTCCAAGAACACCTGGTGCCATAATTAGAAAAAGATTTAATAGAATATATTAATTTATATTAATAATGTGTACATATACACATACATATACGCACATATATATAGTTCAAGACCCTTGAATTTTAATCATTTTTCAGTTTCTACAGGTATGACATCCTCTCACATAAACCTATTATCCTTCGCGAATGAACAGTCTTTTCTCTTATCTAAAACATTTCCTGATAATTTTGCATTTCCAATATATATTTTTATTATTTGAACCATCATTGTCCTCATCTGTATATTACAATGGCTCTTCATCACTGGCCTGGATTATTTGAGGAATCAGCATCACTGATTTTCTCTATCACCTTCCACTGACTGCCACAAAGAAAGAAGAGACTGAAGTGCTTAGAGGTAATAAAATGTTCTAATGTTGAATAAATATTCTAAAATTATGAATTTAGGGTGCAGAAATAGTATATATTCTGGATAACAGAAAAATAAGTAGTTGATCTCTATCATCCTTATCTTCTCTATCATCGGCATCTTTCTATCATCTCTATATCTCTACCACTATCATCTGTCCCTCCGATCTCTATCATCTCTATATCTGTTTCTCTATCATCTCTTCCCTCTCTATCATTTCTATCTGCTCTATCCCTACCATCTCTGTATAGCTATATAATCTTTATCCCTATCATCTCTACATCTATCAATAAACAGTGATTTTTCAGTTCTCCAGAATGATCTCTTCCTTGTTAATCTGCATAGACTATAACCATATTTATAGTCAAAAATATACAATATATTTTTGTGATGTGATTCTCAGAGATCTTTCCTCCTACTGAGTTACACCCCCTTATTGGCAGACAAATACACTGGCATAAAAGTGGCTGCCCCATTTCTGACTCAGGAAGGCTACTACTAAAAACAGTTGCTATTTACAATAAGCAGGGGAAGTCGGGGGGAGAGGAATGATGGATTTATCTGCTTTGTTTCACTTTTCTCCTTTTAAACATGGCAAAAAATATATCCCCAAATATATTTCCTTGTGGAACTGAAGTGACAGCTGTGGAAAATTTTGAACTAGATATATGGCTTTAGTTACCTGTCAAAATTTACTTTATTTTTCTGAAGAGTTTATTTGGGTGTTTATTGTTTACTAACAAAATGTGCCTATAGTTAACATCATCGATATGGAACCAGGGTTAAGAGTGCTCCTGAAAACCAGGAGCAAAGGTGCCAATGAATGTCAGTTATTGGGGATGGTGGGGATATTTGCTGGTCTATTGGAAATACTTCTAAACCCAGGTCCAATAGTAGCCTGACTATCAGCTGTCAAGCTTTTTTGAATGAAAATTTAGTGTCCTTCCAACAGAGCAGCTCCCAAACCCCTGAACAATAACTGGCATGCATGGGAAGAGTTATGCCAAGAGATGGCACACAGATTGCTAGCTCGCCCTCTCTCTCTCTCTCTCTCTCTCTCTCTCTCTCTCTCTCTCTCTCTCTCTCTCTCTCTCTCTCTCTCTCTCTCTCTCTCTTTCTTTCTTTCCAATCTGCTACTGCTGGTTAGAGAATACAGTGGAAAAACCAGTTTGAAAGAACCAGGCTTTCCCATTCTTCTCCTGCTCTGCTCAAAACATAATGACTCTGGAAGATAGTACCAGGGGTTGGAGAGAAAGATGTGCCTTCATCAGCCTAACTGCCCAGAGTCACAGGGAGTAGTGGAGAAATATAATAAATAAACAAGTGGCTATTACTGTATTTTTCAGACTATAAGATGCACTGGTGTATAAGACACACCAAGATTTCAAAGAGGTAAGCAAGAAAAAAAAAAAGGTTTTTGTCCTCTCCGGCCCCCAGGAACACTCTGTAGGCCTTCCAAACCCCCTGCGCACCCTGTTTTTGCAAAAAATGAGCACATTTTTTGCACATTTTTTCGCAAAAATGGAGGCATTTTTGCCTTCCCCAGCCCTCAGGAACATTTTGCAAGCCTCCCAAAGCCTCTGCATGCCCCATTTTTGTGAAAAACAGGCTCATTTTTCACAAAAACGGGACACACAGGGCAGGGCTCCAGGAGGCCCAAAATGGCTGTATTCGGTGTATAAGACGCACCAACATTTCCACTCTCTTTTAGGGAGGGGGGAAAGTCCATTTTATACTCCAAAAAATACACTAAGTGTCATGCTGGCCTCAACCCCAAGGTGTTATCTGATTGCTAAACTTGCAGATCAGAGTGTATCCAGAGCAAAACGATAAGGATAAATTATCTCCCAGCCCAAATTTACTTGTAGTTGGATTGCATATGAATGTAATTTATCATCATCATCAACATCATGATCATCAATCTTAACGTTTATTATATTTATTTATCAAATTTGAATGCTACCCATTGGCTGTGAGGTTGCCTCCCCTATGGCTCTGGCATCAGACATCATGTGAACACATTTTTTAAAAAGAGAGTTACCAGGAATATTTGGGCTGCAATTAGATACAAAAATCTCTTAGTTCCTTCCTTAAAGACATACCCTAAGTTTATAGAAAGTGGCTTGTCATCCAGAAATTCTGAATTCCAAAGGGCTTTCTAAAAGGTCAGAAAAGTATGCAAAGGAAGAGGATACTTTGGAAGCCAGCAATTGAAACGTCCTGAACAATTAGAGCATGGCAGAACTAAAAATTAACACGTTGCTTATTTTATCATCCAATTCATGGAGTTGGGTTATTCAATTTACATGCTGCTGACTTCTTTAAAAGTTTTCAATGGAAAGCATGGAGAGTAAGAGACTTAAAATCAACCATATCCTTAAACCATCTTTCACCAAACTGCCCTGTCTCCAGAACATACTATCTGGGAACATTGTCTAATCAATATTTTCCAACATTCAAAAGTATCAGTCTTATATTTAAGGGTATCAGATTCCCTACCTCCCACTCCTTCCCAGGTAGGAAGCACTCTTGTCCTTGGCAGAGAATAAAAATGGAAAAATCCTATAGAATTATCATCAACAAACATGACTCCTATCTATGTAATACATATCTGCAACAAACATCAACAAGCAATATTGTCCTATACATGTGAAGGTAGAAGGAACTGTACCTGAGCAAAGTGGACTTCAACTCCTTCAACGTGAATTAATCTGAATGTTAAGTTACCAGTTTCTAAACTGGCATGTGAACCAGAAAAGAATTATTATGTTAATCTTCAAAACAAAACACTCAAAAAGCATTGTTAGGAAAAGTGCATATCCCAAGTAAAAAAATGTTATCTTATATCACTATTTTTGCTAACTTGTGTAACAACCCTATTATTAATCTAATATCAAAATGACACAGATCATCAAATTCATAAGTGGTACTCTACATTTTTGACACCCTAATTTACTTCAGTATATAAATGGCCTTCATATTCTTACCCAATGGACCAAATATCTTATTCAGCAAACTAATTGGTTCCAAATCTCTGCTAAGCATCAATGATATTAGTACTAGAGGCTAACTTAAACATTAGTTGTGTGTCAGTCATCAAGCAGTTTTTAATTTCTCTGCTTCCTCAAGAGAGCAGACATATAATGGACTAATGCTCATCAGAGGTTTCTGTTTGAGTTCCCTCTTAATTTGCAACTTAAAATACAGGAAGGTTTTCTTGAGGAAGGACAACAAAAGGACAACTGAAACCCTACTTGAGAACAATAACTGGATCAGTGCTAACTAATCTCATCATAACTTTAAAATAAACTATTCATTGATTATCATATGTTTTTCTGAATCTTTGGCTGCCATTTCTACAATATTAGTCCAGGCATTCATGTGTCTTTGTTATGAACATGAGCATTAAATCATGGATACCTAATTCATGAATGGAGCAATTTATAATCCTCAAACACAAATAATATATAAATTTTATTCAATTCTGAAGGGGGGAAAATCCAGCTATCTGTTTTGTTTTGTTTTTAAATCTCTCTCCCTCTCTCTCATTTTCTCGCTCTCTCTTTCTCTCTGTGTACATACAACACAGAATTAATTAAATGTCTTAATTTGAGCTAATTTAGAAAGATGTGGGCATGGAAGACATGATAAGTTTCAACATCATGGCTGATGATTAGTGAATCAATTTAGAATATGACTTTTTGTTAATCACTTAATTGGATGACTATATCAGACTGTGGTGAACTTGACATCATAATGAAAAACACATTTTTCTTCATAAGCTTACTGTTGTTACTTTGAAAGACAAACAGACTTATTTACAACATAAAGATGATTACTTTTTCATCCTGAGGTGAAATCGGAATTGTTCACTAAATTCTTTCTACAAAGCAGGATAGCAAAATTCATATTTTCTATTGCACTATAATAAAGGAGACAACTACACTGCTATGTATAAAAGCTACCATATCTCAGACATCATTAGTTTCAAAGCCTGTGCAAGCTAAATGCTGCTTGCTGGGAATAAACCAAAGAAATTGGCTCAATTTCAGAGATAATGTGTCGGGTCCCCTAGACCCCCTGCCCCTTCCCCTCCCCCTTCCTCCTCCCCCTCCTTTTGGTTGATAATATATTTCTTAAAAATTGCAGATAAAAACTCTGTGATACATTATTATTCAGATTATTTTTGACAGGCTACAAAAACCAACAACAACAATAACACACTGAAGTTCTTCTGACTTCTTTTAGTGTTCTTCACCTACAGACAAAAATCTTGCCAAACTAAAGCAAACCACTTTCACCATTAAACATATACTCTGAGAACTCCTAGGGAGGAGCTGTCTTAATTCAATTTTTCCCATCCAAACTATCTAAACTTCACTGTCTTTTGCTCCTCTGGAATGCACACCAGGGGTGAAATCCAGCAGGTTCTGACAGGTTCTGGAGAACCGGTAGTGGAAATTTTGAATAGTTTGGAGAATTGGATATTGCAAAATCTCCATTCCCAGGAGTGGGAAGGAAATGGGGATTTTGCAGGATCCTTCCCCTGCTATGCCCACCAAGCCACACCATACCCACCAAACCACCCCCAGAGAACCGGTAGTACAAAAAAATTGGATTTCACCACTGACGCACACCCTCCGTCTTGGAAATCAGGACTACATTCCATCATAATTTTTGTTTCTTTCTTATTGGGATGTAATAGAAACTGACTCACTGGCTCTGATTGGGACATGTAGTCCTATAAAATTACATTGAACAGAACCCACATAATTTTCTCTTGCTTACTGTACAGAACCAGGCAGTAAGGATAATGAAATTCCACAGATAACCAGGGATAGTACAATACATTTTTAAATGAACATGAAACTAAAAGCAGAATCAACTGAATATGTAAACCTATATTTGTCAAAAGCATGATAAACTTTGCATCTATGGATCTTCCACTGCCAGTAGCAGGGAGTTCTCTGAACAAAATATTTGGCAGGAAAACAACTTGAAATATGGCCAATTGCCTCCTTTGACCAGTCACAGATTAATCAATGTAAATCAGAGAAAAATGTAACAATTGTTATGCAGTAGCGATATAATTGGCAATATTGATTGAATTTATTTTAGCACTGATCAGCCTTTTCTGACTTATTCCCCTGTTATTGCAGCCCTCCCTATATTCAAGCACTTAGGCATGTACAATCACAGCTTTGTAATCCGATCTTGTTATTGTGTGAATTAAAAATGCAATAAAAACGTATTTGTAGCATATTGGCTGCATTCAGCCTTTTATTTGGTTCAGAGTACTCCACCAAAATGTAATCAAGTTACAAAGAAGGAAGGAAGAAATCAGAGACCAGCTAAATCAAAAAGAGGAAAAACACATTAGCCAAGACATTCCATAGTTTCATAAACCGTAATATTACTTAATATTTCATTATGATGATCTAATATTTTCATAAATAAATTATTGTGTGTGTAAAATATAAATAATGGAATCATAGAGTTGAAATGGGTCTGGGAGGCTTTCTAGTCCACCTCCCTGACCAACATAAGAATATTTATAACATCCTGAACAAATGGCTTTATTATCTTTTCTTGAAAACTTTCAATGATAGAGCATTGGTGGTACAGTGATTAGAATGCAGTATTGCAAGCTAACTGCCTGCTTCCAGGAGTTCGATCTTGATCGATTCAAGGTTGACTCAGCCTTCCATTCTTCTGAGGTCAGTAAAATGAGTATTTTTTCTTTCTTTTTTTATCCTCAGGTATTCTGGAAAATAGATTCACACCCTCTTTCTGGTGTCATCCCTTTATATGTTGGACTGCTATCATATCTCCCTTAGCTTTCTCTTCTTTAGGCTAAACATACCAAGATCCTTCAAGCACATTTCATAGGTTTCTTCTTTACTGCAATTATAAGTACAATTCTAAATTTATTTCTTATTCTATGGTTACAACATAACTCTCTTCTTTCCAGAATCTATCCTGTCTAATTGTCAAAATCATAGATTCGGGTTTTTTTCCGTTTTACACAAAAAGTTCATAGGGGATTTTTAGTCTGCAATAAAAAGAGACATTTTCTTTTCTCACCATTTTACTAATGTTATTTCTGAACAACATTATTTTCAGCTAAGTCTCTCACAATACAGATAGAATTCCTTAAGATAGAATTCCTTAACATCCTGCTTTCAGTAAATCTCCTTCAATTCAGAGAAATCATCATTAAAACAACTATTAATGATCCACGATTCTAGTTCCATCATTGGACAACCTACATTTAGAGGATAGTATTCATAATATGAATATGAATATGGACATTAACTTCACAATTGATACAAAAGCTACAAGGGGTGGAAAGAGCCATGGAAAGATTCATGCTCAGCATTACAAAACAAGATAGAAACACCAGCCAAAGAATTAGAGAACAAACAAAAGTATATGATATCATCAAGGGAATAAAAGAATTGAAATAGAAATGGGCTGGTCACATAGCAAGAAAAACTGATGGCAGTGGATCAAGGCAGTCATAGATTGGATCCCACTTGATAAAAAGGATCCACGAAAGAGACCTAAAACAAGATGGATTGATGACATCAGCAAATATTGCAGGCCCAATTGGCAAAAGAAAGCTCAGGACCATGTAAGGTTGGAAACATGCAGAAAAGGCCTTCATCCTGCAGTGGATAGACAATGGCTAAAATGATGATGATGATGATGATGATGATGATGATGATGATGATGATTCATTACATATGATGATTCACAACATTATCATTGAAATTGTTCAATGATAATTTGTTTAAAAACATGTTTGCATTGTTCTTTTTTTTAAAGCTTTCCTGCATGTCTATCATCACATACATACATGATTATTTGTGTTTGAAAACTAATAATTATTTATATAAATTATCAAGCAAATGCACAGAAATGTATGTCCCTAATTTAGTCTAGTTTGCTCAAATTAACCATTCAATTATATTCCTCTGAAGTTCTATAGAACTCTGATTTGTTTATATTTTGGATATGTCACTGTATTTTTTTTTAATTTATCTTTAAATTATCCATCTTCAATGGACCATTTTTGTCAATGTTTAATGCAAACTCTACTTCCTTATGCTATGCTTCCTTATTCATACAAGCTTATACAATGACAGCTTTAAAAATTTCTCCCAAATTTCACAAGATGGCAAATGCAAACACTTCAGAAATTTCATTCTATTACTTATCATGAGATTTCAGCATTGTTTTGCTGAACATGGAAATCCCACAAAAATTGACACTCTCTCAATTTCTCAAGATTTTTAAAAAATTAATTTAACAAGCGGGGAAGTCTGGAGATACAGGCTGTTGTGTGGACAGCACTTGCAAAAGCAAGAGTTATTGAATGACTTTTCAATTTCTTTCCACAAATAATTAATATTGGATGACAGCATCATATGGCTGATGCATGGAAGTTCAATGGATCTCAGTTTTATAAATATGCAACATTTATTCAAATCCGACAGAGACATGTGTGATACATAGAAAAATGCAGGAAGAGGTTTCAGGTGATTAAACTGAGAATGTACCAACACTATATTAGTTGTAACCTTTTTATTAAAATACTGACGCCAGCAGTATTTTTTATGCTGATCTCCTAATTTTAGTGCATTTTTCATGAATTTTTTTATTTAAAAAACCTCTATGATAGAATGACTGTTTTTCTTACATGTCTTGCAGCTCATTGAGCTCCTGAAACAAATGGTGTTTAGCTATGCAGCATGAATAATTTTTGAGACTGATCCACTACACTTGCATTTTTCTAATACTAAGATCTCTTTTATGCAACATCTAAAAATCAGGGAAGAGATAAGGATATATTTCACCCTCAAGGAAAATATTGCAAAAATGATAGAGAGGCTTTTTTTGGGGGGGTGGGGGGGGAGGGAAATCAGTATAGGAAAACTTAGTTCTTGTACCATTCATAACTTCTTCAGAGTTAAATCAGCTCCTGATTTATTAATAAACGATAGCTTGAATACAAATGGAGGAAATTTCAGGAAAAATCAGATTAAATCAGATTTAATTTATTTAATGGCAATAGAGACAGCAAAGAGTAGTTTCTTTTCTGTCTCCAGACAAACTAGTCTGGTCTTGCTTTCTATATTGTGGAATAGTCAATAGCATAGTCTAAGACTATTTATGTAAATCAGAGTGAATTACACCAATCAGGTCTTAATTAACTTGCATCCCAGTGTTGGGCAGGGTGCAGTGATATAAACTTGGGAACTGTCTGCCCTGTTATTTTGAATTGGTTTCAGCTTATAAATCTTGAGTATGTGGGCACAGTGGGTGGAATCAGGGCAATTGTTTCTCTATTCAATCCTTGTCCTTTCTGCATATTCAAATCAGCCATAATTTCTTGATTAAGTAGGTGTTTGATGCTGCCTTGGGGTGACATGCCTAAAGAGGCAATTATTAAATGCCTATTGTGAGATCACTGTAACCAACTTAACTCTGGTATTTCACTTCTGGCTAAATATATTCAAAAGGCATATCTTTACAAGTTTATTTGTATTCATGGGTATCTTGCTTTTATTATTCTTAAAAATAACTCAAGACAGCAAACATATCCAACACACCTTCCTCTTATTTTTCCCACAACAGCAACCCTGTGAGGTGGGTTGAGCTTGAGAGCATTACTGGCCCCCAAATCACCCAGTTTTCATGGCTAAGAACTTACAAACTCATGATCCTGCTTTTTAGCCTGGTACCTTAACCACTAGACCAGGTATCGGCAAGCTGTGGCTCCGGAGTCGCATGCAGCTCTTTGGGCCCTCTGCTGTGGCTCCCTGTCAGGTGATCCCACCACTGGCTGGCCCCGCCCCTCACCCTCCTCTCCCAGTCACTTCTCGCCTGGCCTGAGAAGGTAAGGGTGACAGCTGGTGATGGAGAAGTGGCTGGAGCAGAGACAGAGAGATAGAGAGAGAGGGAGGGGAGAGGGAGAGAGAGGGAATGTCAAAATGGTTTTGTGGTTCCCAGTGTTTTTTAACAACTGGTTCTCTGCCCTAATGACCGGCTGGATAGGTGTGAGTGACGTCGAGTTGGCCACGCCCACCCAGGTTTTGTGGCTCCTGGTGTTTTCTTTTCTGTGGGAAATGGGTCCAAATGGCTCTTTGAGTGTTTAAGGTTGCACTAGACCAAACAGGCTCACATGTCTTTTCAAGATACTTATGTTAAAGTAGTTTTGGTTTTATTAGTGGATGACTTTTTTCTGGCTTGAGTAATGTATTTTGCTAATTTGAGTTAACTGATGATTAAGAAGCTTTTTTTAAAAAAAGTAAATACATACATACATAGATAATACCAATTCCAGATCTGCTTTCAATGTGGTTGACCAATCTGTCTGGAACAGTTATTTTCAATAATTCTGGTTATTGCTGCTGGACCATTTCTAGAAAGTGCATTGGCAGACAGTTCAACCACCATAGTCTATTAACTGATAGTACCTTATAATGATCCATTTTGCCCTTTATGTAACAATTTAACTTCCACACGATACTGATCGTTTAGGACATTTAGAGATTTAGAATGTCATCATTATATTGATGCCACCCAGTTCTATTGTTACTTGCCATTAAATTCCAAGCACCAAATCAATAGTACATTCTTGCTGAAACCCTATAATAAATTGGATGAGTGAGGACAAGCTGAAATTAATTCAAACAAAGTGGAGAACTGTTCATTAATGCAATGCTAAAATTGGAGATGGGGGTTCAAACTCTGCTGGGTAGGACCGTATTTCCCTAAAACAAAATCCATAATCTTGAAATGCTTCTATTTGTAATGGTGGTGATGGTAGTGGTAACTATGACAATTATTTGCATTTTTTAAAAAAAAAGATAAAGTTTTCCCTTGTCCACTCATGTCTGATTCTAAGGGGTGGTGCTCATCTCTGTTTCCTAGCCAAGGGAGATAGTATTGTCAGAATGCACTTCTGTAGGTCATGTGGCCATCATGATTATATGCTGAGTGCACAGAACACTGTTTCCTATTGTGGTACCTATTTATCTACTTGCATCTGCAATCTTTCCAACTGCTAGGTTAGCAGGAGCTGGGCGAGAAAAGGAGCTCACCATGTCACATGATGCATGGATCTCAAACAGTCCACTTTCTGGTTGACAAGTACCACATCTTAACCACTACACTCTCCTATTATTTGCATCACAAGATGCAAATATTGCTGAGTTACTTGGACTTAATTATATTTTGATTTCACAATTGCAAAGAGTTCTATGTATCATTGCCCTTAAAAAGTATTCATCCCAGGTTTAGGATAATAGTTTAGCTTTTAAGTTCTCATTGGTAAATTTTTTTAGGCAGTCTATGTTTGAGGCTGGGAGTGGCAGTTTGCAAGAATACATGCTTCAGGAATAAGATTGTGAAATCAGAGAACCAATAGTTGGGCAGGCAACTGCAAGCACATCAGTATAGCCTATCTATTTGGGCAATGAGGTTTAGTAGTATAAACAACTCTGTCTGGTTGCTATGAGTTGGAGAATGATAGCTATTTAAGAAGTACTAATTGGTGCCAGTGATTATATCAAAACTAACCAACATCTATATTGAAACTCATATGATTTATAGCAGGAAAAGTTTGTCGTGTAAGTATGACTCCACTATAGATGTAGCAGTACCAATCAACATTTAAAGTTAGTTGGCTTTAAAAGAGGACTGGATAGATAAATTTTAAAAGAGGCCTGGCTATTCATGAATATAGTTTATTATATTATCAAATGTTAAATGGCTCTTACTGTCATTATTTAGAATATGGACATAAGAGTATTTTTCAACTCTATTTTGGTGGTGACTATTCAGCATTTAGTTGGCTGCTATGGTAACAAATGCAGACTAAACAGGCTGTTGAATTAATATGGGATGTCTATTTTTTTTTAAAAAAAAAAATTACATCTTGTTTTTCTGTTCAAATAACCAGAAAAATGACAGTAATTTAAAACCAGATTTAAAATGCAAGGGTAGGAACAATACAATGAAAGCCAAGGCAAAATTAAAATCAATAATACAAGTACAAGTAATGATTAAAAACTGGGTGAAAAGAGATGAATTTTTACCAGTTTTCAAGTAGGGGCTAATCAGACCTTTTGGAAATTGGATGAGGCTATATAAGAGTAATCTGGAAAGGTGACCTTGTGGCAATTAAGGAATCTTCAAATTAGATTCAGACTAACAATTGGAAAGTACCTTGTAGGTCATCTAGTCCAACACCCTGTCCAAACAGGAGACACTACCTACACCATTTCTGTCAGATGGCAGTCTAGTCTCTTCTTGAAGGCCTCCAGTAATCTACAGAAAGAGCTCCCCTGTTGATGTCAGAAACTGCATGTTAGAGGTGTGGTGGCTCAAAGGCTTAAAGATGTTGGTTTGCTGCCTTTGCTCTGGCAGTTCGAGTCCTGCATGGCAGGGTGAGCGCCTTCACTTGACTCAATTTCTGCTGACCTAGCAGTTTGAAAGCATGCTACATGTGAGTAGATAAATAGGTATCACTTTGGTGTGGTGTTTTGTGCAGATAGCTGGACCGCTGCTGATGCTGGATCTGCCTGGAAGTGATGCCCAACTGAGAGACAACAACAGAGGTGAGAGAAGGCCCTGGATGATGTCACAGGGTGCTGCTCGTTTTTCTGGTGCAGAGCTAGTTCTCTCCCTGTGGTGCACCTTAGTGTGTAAGTGCAAACTAAATGGACTTAGCACTCTTTGGCAACCAAATAACTACTTTATATTAATATTGTAGTCTCCTGGCTAATTGTATCATTGCTATATGATAAATAATAATAACTGGACATGTTGACAGTAGGAAAACAGATCCATTATATGATCAGGCCCTGAGCCATTTAAAAGTCACATCAGCAATTTTGTATCCAGTAGGCAATCAAGACAGATTTTATTTCAGGTGTTACAGAATCCCTGTAACTAGCTGTGGTTAATGCACAAACCACTATCTTGCAGCAATTCCAAAGGCAGCTCTTACTAGAAAGCTAAAGTCATGCAGGCTAATACTACTTTTATTATAAGGTTGCAGTAACAGAATCTTGAAGATTGCATTGTTCCCCCCCTCCCTTTATCTTTGTGAGAACTGGGGGAGGGTATGGTATGAGACACTTTCTCAGATAACAGTTCAGCTGCAGATTTAGTTTTCTGTTATTTGATCATTGCCTTTGTAGTCACTCTTGCCTCTGTTCCTCACAATCAATCCTTCTACTTACTGCAGATTCATAGATAATGTATACTGCAACATAGGGTGTGTCAAATTTTTCAACATTCAATTTCCAAACATTAGGGGTGCTCAAAGGTTGTGACATGCCTTGGGGAATTGTAAAGATATTTGGGTTACTTTAATATAATTTAGATATGCTTGGTAAATAACTACAAAAATATAACTTTTTAACATTTTAATTGTTTCATTTGCAATTGCTAGTTTCTATGGCTCTCTTGCTTGAACATAGAACATCATGAATGTGGTAATAAAACTTGATGCCTGCCTAGTAAATCTGACAGAAAAAGTGGAAGTGTGATGCTTGAAGGGATGCAAATAGGGGTGAAATCCAGCAGGTTCTGACAGGTTCTGGAGAACCGGTAGCAGAACTTTTGAGCAGTTCGGAGAACTGTAGCGGAAATTTGAGCAGTTTGGAGAACTGGCAAATACCATCACTGGCTGGCCCCAGGAGTGGAGAGGGAATGGAAATTTTGCAGTAACCTTCCCCTGCCATGCCCATCAAGCTACTCTCATCAAGCCACACCACACCCACCAAGCCACGCCCACAGAACTGGTAATAAAAAAATTTGGATTTCACCACTGGTTGCAAATAATATAGTCTCTACCATGTTTAGAATGATTTTGGGTGGGATTGAGAGATTTGTGAGTGTAGAATATGCCTCCAAAAGTGTTAATATCTTATATATTTCCACTGATAAAGGGCAAAACTCTTTTGACTAACATGGTTCCATGGACTATTTAGTCTTAAAGCTACACCCTTTTAACAGAATTGCCTAAATCAGGGGTGTCAAATTGATGGTCCATGGGCCAAATGCATCATGGACAGGCTATGTCCACTCCAGCTCCATAAATGGGGAAAATGTTGTGAAACATCACATGACACCAATGTGACATGGTGAGTTTGAAACCTGTGGCTTAAATGTTTTGGGAACTTCGCAGCATCTTTAAAAAAAAAAAAAAACTTTTTATCAATTCCATTCCAAACTTTCCTTTTGCAATCTTATGTCTTCTGAGAAATAAGTAGAATTCTTTTCAATGATACTTCAGATGTGTACAAGATATTCCCAGTACAAATATCTCATGTCCTTTCTCTCAAAATGCATAAATAATTTTTAAAGAATCTCATTACTGAAGAACTATGAAGAACTGTTAATTGCAGCTGGAGGATCTTCAGCTGCAAATAGTACTTGCGGCTGAAGGTCCTATTACATCTGTTCTTCACAAAGCATATGACTCATGGTTTGTTAGCCAAATTTTCCCCTCTGAACTACACCTGGTGGTTGCTTGAAGCAATCAAACTGCACAGAATTTTCACAATCATTCCTAATTGTTTAAAATATTTCTATGATCACTTTTTCCATTTTTAATATAAAGTGAACAATTGAAAATAAGCTTATTTCATGATGTTACCATCCTTTTATATAGTCTTGGCTTCTAAGGTGTAAGGGATAAAGACTATGCGGCATGTACTATTGTACTGTACTATTGACCTTGAGGTACAAATGTCTGGATAGCATTGATCTACTTAAGGTCATACTGTGCCGGTTTAAAAATGAAGGTCCTTCAGCTGCAAATAGTAGACTTTTTAATCTTAAAATGTTTATTTAAAACATTTAGCCCATCACCCTATACAAAAGAACTGTGCTAATTTCATATATAGTACAGTGACATTATTTTACACTGCCATAAAGTAGTTCCTTTTCTAAATAAATCATATTGCAAAATTGTTTAAAAATCCCAAGAGTTTCTTTAAATTCCATCATTGTATCATATCATTACTGTTAAGCAATTTTACACTAATCCCAATCATTAACACCTTCAGGGAAAGCAAGACAAAGGATACCATTGATGAAATCAGCTTCAATCCTTGAGAGGATCCAGTGGAGATTTCAACTCCTGTGAACTCAAGCTGTGCCAAGCTGCCTGTTATAATCTGGGCAATCATTGAATGGCATGCTCCATGCTATGTTTCATTTATTCATGATGTAACTCAACATGACTTAACAGGACCTCATACATAAAGGCAGCATGAACAAACCATTTCAAGCACTAAGTAGATGAATTCCCACCCCATAGGGACCTATTTCTCCCACTATTGTGCGTCTTTCTCTAGACAGCTGATACGAAAAGAACAAATATGAAACTATAATTTATGGCAAATTATTAAAAACAACTAATAAATCCTAAATGTTCTGGGTCTTTAATCTTATGATGTATGGCACAGAAATATTTTTGGGTAATATCATCCCACTGTTGTTATTATGACTGGTGTCTTTTGTTCTGATTTAAAAAAAGGTATTCTTTTAATAAAACACACACACACACACACACACACACACACACACACAAATCTTACTTGCTAGAGAAATAAAGACAAAATTGCAGAATTAACCAGGTTGCTTAGCAACTAATAGTTCCAGTGTCACTCCTTGGTGATCAATTCAAGTCATACATCAAGGTCTAAAGCACCTTGTAGAAAAAGCCACATATATTTTTGTTACTTTGAAAATCTCAGTAACTTCATGTAATACAGTAGCACATCCGATAAACTTTGTAAATGCTTTTTTATGAATATGGCACATTAATCTACTATTCTTTAAAACAGTGCTAATAGGAAAAGCAACAGTCAATTGCACCAATGTAACGTATGTGAAATAAACAATGAGCAATTAGTGCTCTTTTGTTATTGTGTGTCCTGTCCCATGGAGGATGACAGGACAGAAGGATAGAAGAAAAAGAAGGAATCATTATGCAAATTATTCACAAGGTCCTTGATTCTCCTTATAACTAGGTTTTGACTTCTCCTTGCCAGCTAATGACAGCTGATTCATTCAACATTTCAATAGCAAACAAAATGGCTGCAATTCAAACTGCTAAATAAACTACAATGCTTGCAAATAATGTATTATTTATAGAATATTTATCTTGGGGACTTCTGGAATATAGAGTTAGGCTTTCATGCTTTTACTAATTCAGTTTAATTATAAAAGTACACATTCTAAATGTCCATAATAATTGAATTCCTTTCAGCTTAATGCAAACTACTTAATCAGAGGATGCATTGCATGTTTAATAACTTGATTTTATCTTTAACCTATTATGAGATATGCCACTGATATATTTCTTGATGGTAATGAAATACAGCATGGACCTATAGTCATTCATACTCAAACTCTAATATGGTAGAAAATTTAGTCCTGATTTCTGTGCATTACATGTTCATTAATGATATTGATGAAGAGATGGAAGTAATGTTTATCTGATTTACAGATAACACAACATTAGGTGGGATATTAGGAGACAGAAATAATACTGAAAACAATGTTTTGAGATTAGAGAAAATGATTAAAAGTAACAGAAATAAATATTTATTTATTATAAAAATAAATAAATAATATTTATTTTTATAATGAAATTATAACAATTTAGGAAATAAAAATCAGATGTACCAGTCAGGAGGATATGTGGCTTGCTAATGAAACTTGTGAAAAAGTCCTTTCATTTTGACACTCCAGTGTCTGAGTCTGCAGAAGGTAGTCAATTTATTGTGGTGTATTCAATCAATTCAGTCTTATGGGTTTGTATTGCACATGATAACAGTCTATTAAAAATGTTGAGAGTAAATTGTGACTGACCACTTCACAGTCCAATGCTTTGGGCAAACATTGCCAGTGAGAATCCTATATGTACCTTTTCACTGACTGAAAGTGCTAGGATTCGCCCTCTGCCCCAATATATTTTTCTGAGCTTTGGTTTCTGTACAGCAGAGATTAAAAAGAAAAAAAAAAACAAAAACTGAGAGAAATCAAGGGGCTACCCAAACTATCATTGCTATAATCACTACATGCCTTGGGGATCTGTATATTTATAGGACCCAACTCGCAAGGAAACTTCCCCTGGTCCCATAGCATAAAGGAGTGTAATCTAGAATCCAGTGAGTTAAGCCTTTTTCATAAGGCTTGCCTTCAAAAATTGTGGGTGCTCCATCACTGGAGGTTTCTAGGAAGAGATTGGATAGCCATTTGTCTGAAATGGTATAGGATTTCCTACTTGAGCAGGGGGTCTCATTGGGAACAGCTCACTGCCACAGATCAGATTATTTCTCACCCTGCTGAGTTTTAGGAACAGCTTTAAAAACTTGGCATTTTAAGAATGACTTAGGAGGGGACCCAGTGGTGGGATTCAAAATTGTTTGCTACCAGTTCTGTGGGCATGGCTTGGTGGGCGTGGCAGGGGAAGGATACTGTAAAATCTCCATTCCCTCCCCACTCCAGGGGAAGGATACTGCAAAATTCCCATTTCCTCCCGAAATGCGACTCGGGAGGCAGAGAATAGATGGGGATGCGGCTACCGGTTCTCCAGAACTTGTCAGAACCTGCTGAATACCACCTCTGAGGGGACCTCTTATAAAATCACAAATTCAAATTTTTGTCCATGGTTTTTATTATGTTTTTGCTACTATATTTGTTATTTTAGTTTTTTTATTTTATTCATTTTTTTAAATTTATACATTGCCCATTTCACTCTGAAAGGCTACTCTCAATTTTACTTAATTGTTTTATTATTTTTATATTCCTATTCTACAGAATGGAATAGAAGCTAGCGTTCATCTGAACTGGTGTGACAATTTAAGCCTTTCTTAAGAACCTTCTTGTAGTTGTTGGTCCTATTTTGTCTGCTGTCCAATTCTTACATGTTTGGGTGCCTTTTTTGCATTGCTCAACAGTAACTGTTGAAGAGCTATGGGGATGCCAAGATTTGAGCTGGATAGAACTAATTGAATTTATATTGGATTTATGAAATTTATGGAGTGATAAATGTCTTCCTCCTGAGGAAGCTGAACTGAACTGAAATTTAAATCTGAAAGAACTAAATCTGAGTGAAATGTAAAATAATTTCTATTTTATTCTTTTTTACTTACTGTGGAGAGTAAGGAAATATACCTTGTTGGAAATATACAAGAATATATGTTACCTGGGCAAAGAAGACTGCAACTTTTTTAAGCCCTGAGAAACAAAATAGTATTCAGAAGTGATTCAGATGCCTTCCTGATTCTTTGGGGTATAGAGGTAAGGGTGAGAGGGAGAGGGAGGCACATACAACACAATCAAACTTGACTGATTCTGTTATTATAGCCAATTGCAAAAAGGTAGTTCTAACTTTCTGAGAAATTGATTTCCTGGTCTGGTCTACCTGATGGAGCTGATACTTGCATTAGCTAAAGCCAATTTTGTAATAAGATAAACAGAATCCATCCAACAATGTTATGCTCTTTGGTATTAATATGATTCACTTTGCTTTCTAGTGACTCCCAAGGAAAGGCTGGGTAGCAGCACCTTAATTACATGCAAATTTCTAGGAGCTACAAATGATCAGCTAGAGCAGGGGTGTCAAACTCAAGGGCCACAAGCTGAATCCGGCCTACGGAGTGCTTATATCTGGCCTGCAGGACCACCCTGGAAACAGCAAAGGACCGGCCAGCGGTGCCTCCGCTAGCTAAAATGGAGGTCAGGAAGCTGCGCATGGCTCTTTTGAACTCCGTTTTCACTGGCAGAGTGCTCTGGCCACAAAGGCACCCTGACATGAGTGATGTCAAGCTGACCACCACCTACCCTGGCCATGCCTACTGTCCCCCAAGGTCAAACACAACCCTGATGTAGCCCTCAATGAAATTGAGTTTGACACCCCTGAGCACACATCAGTTTGAATGTGTTCAGAGCCTTACCTAAATTATTTGTTTATATTTTTTTCTCATGATGCTCAATCTCCATTTGGGATGAACTTTCCTATTTTAAATCTGTACACACTTACTGTTTCAATATGTATTAGACTTATTAGAGGAAGTACTCTAATATTTTTTCAAACTGCTCTAACATTTGAAAGTTGTTAAGAAGAGATTTGACAACCATTTCTCGTATACGGTTTCCTGCCTGAGCAGGAAGTTGGACTAGAAGACCTCCAAGGTCCCTTCCAACTCTGTTATCCTGTTATTCCTCAGAAGGCCACACTTGTTTATGTTGCTATTTGCGGTTTTATGTTTTTTTTTAATAAAATAAATACAATTTAAAGCAAACAATTCTGGTGACATCTTATTTCTTGTGGATGGTAATGTAATGTCCTAAATCTTTTCAAATTAGCTATCACTTCTTCACCTTTAACTGCCATTTTTCTTTCTTTTATACTAGAAAAGGGGAGACATTTGGATGTTTTAGTCTGGCTTCTATCTCCCTGGCTGGGTGGAAAACAGAAAGTGATAGCAGCAAGTATCAGCAGAAATCATCCTTGTTCTATTTACCTAAGTTATCCCATTTGGGGCAGGCCAGATAGGAAAATGAGACCTTTTACAAGCAGCCATGTAAATACGCTGTTATTGTGTAACTGCAATCAGCAACAGTCAAAGGTTATTTTTTGAAAAATGAAGCCTATACAGGTTACTGGGTATTTGTAAACACACACAGGTAATCCAAAACATTTTTCTTCCAAACAGACCATGCTATTTCAAGATGATGAATGCTAAAAAAATATTTCAATGATTTTCAAAGGTAAATTTTAGACCTCACAAATAGTTCTGTGAAGATGAACGTTTACCATGGTGGTGACCACAGATTCCTCTTTGTCTCTGTTGCTTCAAATACTGTTTATAAACAATCTCTTATAATAAGGGATAATAAGCTTGTCACCATATGTTCTTACTGCAATGATGCTATTAGTGTATGGATGTATGGTATGCATATGTACATGTGCACACATATACAAAGGTTCCAGACTAATGCCTTGTAGACAGGTTGAACTACAACTCCTATAATTTCCTCATATTCCCATATATTTCAGGATGACAATCAGATTCCCCACCTCCACCCTCCCGTCACAGATCTGTCCATATCAGTTGTTTTGAGAAGAAAAAAGATTATGCTCATTGGATCCCTCAATTAGGCAAGCCAGTGGGACGAGTCTATAAACCATTTTTCTGCAAAAATTACTTTCATTCATTTTGACAGCTCTACATTGAGAGTGGATTCTGGTGGGGTGGACTGATGCAGACGCTTGTCCAGTTTTGATGGATGAGTTTCATTTTGTTCACCCTGAGGTGGAGTATTGGACAAGTTGTTTGGAGGATGAGGACAAACACTTGTTTGCTAGAGCTTTGCTCAGTTCATCCTGCTTAGTAAAAACTGCCAGAGGGGAACTGTCTGGGTCGGTGGCAGGCAAGAGTAATGTCCAAGCAACTTTTCACAGAAGCATTTTTAAGCAAGATCCTGGGGTTAATGTTGGAAATCCAATTTCAGCATTCTGTGGGTGAAGGTTATTTACACATACATTGCAATGTAAAACCGTCTCGGTTACTGTAGTCAATGATCTGTGCTGGAAAACAGATAAAGTATAAAGAAGGACTAGAGGTGACACGATAACAGTATTCCAGTATTTGAAGGGCTACCACAAAGATGAGGGGTTCAACTTATTTTCCAAAGCACTGGAAGGCAAGAAGCATTTCATGGAAACTAATCAAGGAGAGAAGCAACCTGGAATTAAGGAGAAACTTCCTAACAGTGAGAACATTTAACCAGTGGAATGGTTTGCCTTCAGAAGTTATCACTGGAGGCTTTCAAGAAGAGACTGGACAGCCACTTGTCTCAAATTGTATAAGGTCTTCTGATTGAGCAGGGGGGTTGAACTAGAAGACCTCCAAGGTAACTTCCAGCTCTATTCTGATTGATTAATATTCCATCCTGCTTAGTTCTGCTACACCCTTCCCAACAAATTTGATACAATCCATCATGGTATTTTTCTGGAATATTTGGCTTCTATGGGATTTATTGGCACTGATTTGCAGCAATCCTGGTCCTATTTGACTGAATGTACTCAGAAATGCTGGGTACTGTTGCTCAGCATCCTGGACATTATTACAATTTTTTTTTTTAGAGATGGCTTTGGTTCTCTAAGCAATTACCATCCGAATGAAGCCACTAAAAGATAATAAAGGGTCTGGAGATTGAATGCCATTAGTAAGTGGAGTCTTCTTCATAACAGATGCTAAGGAGTTTGTTGAAAGCCTGGAACATTGAATGGACGCTGTATGGAATGGTTAACAGATGTACAAGTTTTTTTTTTCTTATCAATATTTATCCCTTTATTTAATTTAACAGCATTTACAGATCACTCTGACAGCTTCTCTTATAAAGGGAATCTTCTACATGCTCCATTCATCTGCCTCTGGAGACTGTAAATGCTCCATCAAGACTCATGGTACATCTGTGCATTTGTAATTGTGAGATCCAATGTATTAATAAGTACACACACACAAAAACCCACAAACCTTTGTAGGAAACAATCCAAGGGTAATATCTGAATACTTCACTTTCCATTAACATTTAAAAGTTACATTCTTCCATCCAAAATAGACCCATGCATACCATAATTTTTTTTAATGAAATCACTGGGCAGAAATTATAAGGTTCTAAGAATTACTTTCATATCATCTCTCCCCTCCTTTGCCACTTCCTTCTTTTTCCAAATACTAAAGCCTATTTTTCAAAAAAAAAAAAAAAAACCCTCAAAGATTTAAGTACTTTACCTATTTGGTAAAGCTCTGGAAGATTCATGCATGTCAAAGCACATAGACCACCACCCAAAAAAACCCCCCACCATACCTTATAAGATTTAAAAGTTTTCCGCCTTTAGTTTACACTATAGGAAGCTGATTTGTGGGAGGGGAGAATATCTGATGATAACAGACTAACATTAGAGTAAGGGGAGGAGAATGTATTGCAACTATGAGAATCTTTAAGAATCACACCAAGAGATACCTGTGACTAATGTAGTCCTGCTAGAGATGAGGACAGTTTGAAACAGCATAAAGGCCTATGAACATGGCTTAATTAGAATTCTTGATGGGATAGCCAAAAAATGAACTCATATAGAACAGAATATAACAGGCAGATATTGCTTTCAAGAATTCTCTTGGGATAGATATATAGATAGGATAGATGGATAGATAGATAGGAGAGAGAGAGAGAGAGAGAGAGAGAGAGAGAGAGAGAGAGAGAGAGAGATAGGGATGGATGATGGAGGAAGAGAGAGGGAGAGAGGGGGGAGGGGGAGAAAGATGGAGAGAGAGAGAGAGAGAGAGAGAGAGAGAGAGAGGGAGGGAGGGAGGGAGGGCGGTGCACATTGGGCTTAAGTCCATATTGAAACCTGATTGCCTAAAGGGCAACCCCTCAGTTTCAAAATAAAAATCAGCAAAAGGACCACTGCTTGATAAATATTGAAGGAGGAGGAGGAGGAGGAGAATGGGAATAGAGAGAGCACAACTAAAAATATGAGTAAAAATGTAACTGAAGTAGAACTGAAGAAGCTTCTTCGATGAGAAGGTGAAATGTCTTCAAGAAAAAGACCAAAAAGTCCAACTGCCTTTTGAAAACATACCTTTGGGACAACCATGACCTGGATGACCAAAAATCTCCACAGACATATCTAGTAGGAGACTACTTAAATTGGTGTTTGTGATCATGGATGTGCTTTAAACTACTTTTACCTCAACTTTAATGGGAATTTGGTATGCCCCTTATTCATGCCAGTTCCATAACACAGCATCTAATTTATCCTTCATTTATTTCAAATTGCATGTGCTTAAATAATTAATATTTGTTATTCTACAATTCATTTATTTTGCCATTTATAATAAAATGTGGGTTTTTAAAATCATAAATAAGCCTTTTTTTCCTCCATTAGAAATCAAATTCAATTTTTGTAAACTTCAATAAATCCAAACTAACAATTAATGCCACTAGGAGTGGGGGGGGAATAGAATCAATAATCCTCAAATTCAGCATTGCAAATCCTCCTCAAAGACTCACGCTAGTTCCTTGTAATTCCTCATGCTCAGAAAGACAACCCCCCCCTCATACTTTCAAAGCACTGTGACAAATAAACTTTAACCAGTCAACAACGTCACACTGATTTGTTCCCCCTCGTTCCCTCCCCGAAATACTTCTAGGACCGTATAATCCACCGATCTCCGCTTGATTGTATCATAAAGAAGCATCCGAATAGGCGGCAACTTAAAGACGGAGGAAGGACAAGCAGCTCCTTGAATTTGAAGGTGTCAACTCTCCCTAACATCCGAATCCGGCATATATTGCTTTGCTGTTGCAATACACAAAAAACACACGCACACGGGGAAAACACACGCACACGGACACACACACCACACCACACCACAAAGGATTCCCAAGCGGCATTCCCATGCACGGTTGGGGTGAGGGCAAGCGAGTTTCCTCCTTTTTTTTTTGTGGGGGGGGGGGTGGGGGGGCTCAGAAGGATCCAGAGTTGCGATAGGGAGGAAACAACGGACTCTGTGGCGAGGAAGCTTTCTCACTTGGGGGGCGGGGCGGGGTGGTGGTGTTGGGTCTACAGGGGGTTTCCTTCCCGCTCAGCAGGTGGATTATCAGGAGAACCTTAGATTTTTCTCCAGCTTCCATAGGCGCCTTTTGTTAGGGGGAAAGGTCCTGTCCAGTTCTCTTACATTTTTCTCTTCACAGCATCTCTCAGCCCTTGGGACCCCCCCAAAAAATCTGTCCCCACCCCCTTTGCACCTCAAAACGCTCCTTGCAGTAGATTTCGCCCCCAAACAGGTGCGAAAGGGGTGCCTCCTTCCCCTTTCCCCTTCTCCTTCTCTTCATCTTACCTTGCCACTTGAGAGGTGTGTTGACGGGAGCTGTTCGCAGCGTTGCCGGGTTGGGGGGCACGCGCGGGAGAGGGGTGCCAGCGTGTGTCTGTGTCCGACTGTGTGTGTGTGTGTGTGTGTGTGTGTGTCAGGGAAGCGGTTGGAGTTTGCAACGGAATTCGGCTGAGGGCAAGAGCGCTCGGGAGCCCGTCCCAGCTTGCTAAATTAATCACTTTTGCTTCTTTCTTCTTTTTTTTTTCCCCCGCGAAAGGGGCGGGAGCTAGGAAGAGAAGAGGATGGGAAAAGGGAGGAGAGAGAAAGAGAGAGGGAGAGGAGGAGGAGGATGAAAAATCTCAAGCCTAGAGAAAAGAGGAAGGTCCCTCCGTGACTGGCATCAATATCTCCTTCGGCGGAGCTTCAAGGGAGTCATGGCAACGAGCCCCTAAACCTCCCCAAATCTTTCTCAGCTACACACGCGCGCAAACATGCACGCACACACATGCACAAACTGCTCCTGCTGCTGCTGCTGCGCCTGCTGCTGGTGCTCCGGGGAGGAAAGGCGGGGGGGGGGGGAAGACAGCCTCCTCCTTTCCCTCCCTCCCTCCCTCGCACCCAACCCACTCCCCCACCCCCCGCCCCCCGCCATCCCTCCGCCTCTGCAAGGTTGGAGAGACACCGAAAGCGGGGAACGAGCTGAATTCCCTGGGAATTCTCCCCCGGCCTTCTGCTATACTAGGAACTTGCTTGAAGCCTGGCAACCTGGAAAAGGGCGTCTCCGGACGCTTACCTGGAAATTGGAGAAGGACTGGTGGGGGCGCGTCCCTCTCCAGACCCGGGCGACTTGTCCGCTTAAACCCTATGGTTGACCTGGCCTGAGCCGCTTCGGAGGCTCTTCCCTCCGGTTAGAAGCTGCGGACACCTGAGAACGGGCTGGTGGGTGGGAAGAAGAGGGCTATATATCCTGCCGACTTTCCAATTCATCCAGGTGTCAATCTCTTTATACGCGCGCACGCACACACCACACACACACACACAAGCAGAGTGGTTGCTTTCTCAAAAAAAATGCAACGGGGAGAAAGCGATAGGCTGACACGTATGTACATATACACGCTTACCTACCTACCTACCTACCCAACCACCCACCCACCCACCCACCTACCTACCTACCTATTTACCTACCTACCTACCTACCTATTTACCTACCGGATCAGAAACAACCAGGTAGGATCTCCTTCCAAGGTTCCCTAAGAATCAAACGAAGATTCCTTAAACAGAAAGGAGAAAGGAGAGGGAGGGAAACCTTCCCAATTCTCTTCGGTTTGCCTCCTTCCTAACGACCATTTTCTGAACTCCGAAGGATTAAGACCCAGAAAGGGGAGACTTGAAGCTAGAGGTGTGTTGGTTTTTTTGTTGGTTTTTTTTTTTTTTTTTTTTTTGAGGAGGGGGGTGTTTTTGGCAAACAACAGCGAAGGGGAAGGAGAGAAAAGTCACACACGGGGCCCTGCATCTTTCTCAATCAAGAATTGGGGGAATATTCTGTAAAAGAAGGCGTTTCATTTCACACGTGTGCACACCCAGGCAGAAAATATCCTAGCCGCACCAAACCCACCGGGCGTTACCAAGAGCAACAAGAACCTCCTTAGGGAGAGCGCCATACCTTGAGGAGAAAAAAAAAAGGCAGCAGAGTTGTGCTCCTTCAGAACAGCTGTTTGTAGCAGTGCAGAAAATGAAAAACCAGATTAGAGAAGGCAGTGGGTGCCTGCCTGGAATCAAAGGTGCAGAGATGTTTCCTTTTGCACAGCTGGTCTCCAAGTCACACAGACCAATACACACCCTTTCTCTCCCCCCACCTTTTTTTTTTACAGGGAAATCATGAAATGCCAGCTTCCTTTCTCCCTCCCCCAGCTGCCCTAAACTAAATGCACTGCAAAAAAGTCCAGTCCTGGCATGTTCTCATGCTTCATAATATGTTCAGGTATCTGCCACACCCTGCCACACTTGAGGAGCAGAGGCAGAAGGAAGGGTTGTTTCGGAAGTTCACTAGAATTGGGTAGAAGAGACATTGTGAAAGATGGTTGGAGAAGATGACTATTAGTCCCTAACTCTTTTCTCCTTTCCTTCTACACACATATATAAGATATACATATATCTTTTTCTTAGGAAACATTAAGCAAGTCTTTTAAACAAGTGAAAGGAAATAAATGTAGCGTCTCTAGTCTGAACTAACTAGAATAGCATTTGGATTGGTGGATTTAATTCCAGGATTTACTGGTTTCTTCCTTGAATGGCCAATAGAAAGCATTAAGCCAAAGTGAGAAAGCACGATTATATTCTGTAAATATCATCTTCAGATGACCAGGATCATCCTTCCAAATTGCCATTGACAAAGGTTTCAAAGCTTGCTAATTTGTTTCCATCATGTACCATGTTTACTGTCAGCTACTTAAAAGAAAAGTTTCCAAGTGATCATAAATGTGCACCGGTCATTTTTTTTAGGTTTTGAAGAATTCTTGATGGGCACAAAGTCATAGGAAGACTTATTATTCCATGAAGTCATAAAAGCTCATTACATTTAATATAACATAGAATAGAGCTAGAAGGGACCTTGAAGGTCTTCTAGTCCAGCCCCCTGCTCAGGCAAGAGACCCTATACTATTTCAGACAGGTGGCTGTTCAGTCTCTTCTTAAAAACCTCCAGTGATGAAGCACCTACAAGTTCTGAAGGCAAGCTGTTCCACTGGTCTCACTGTTAGAAAGTTTCTCCTTAATTCCAGGTTGCTTCTCTCCTTGATTCATTTCCATCCATTGTTTCTCCTCCTGCCCTCTGATGCTTTGAAAAATAATTTGCCGTCTTCTTTATGGCAGCTGCTCAAATATTGGAATACTGCTACCATGCCATTTACTTGATTGCCACTATGACTTAAATGAAGCTCAGACATTCCAAGCTGTTCTAGAATTCCATAATGTAAGCTGTCAACATAAGGAGGAAAAAGGCTATGTTAACATGTTCCTTTGAATCAGTGGTGAAATCTATTTTTTTTAGTACCCGTTTTGTAGGTGTGGCTTGGTGGGTGTGACATGGCTTGGTGGGTGTCGCTTGGTGGGCGTGGCAGGGGAAGGATACTGCAAAATCCCCATTCCCCCCTCACTCCTGGGAGAAGGAGACTGCAAAATCTCCATTCCCACCCCGTTCCAGGGGAAGGATACTGCAAAATCCCCATTTCCTCCTCACTCCTGTGAGAAGGATATTGCAAAATCTCCATTCCCACCCCACTCTGGGGCCAGCCAGAGGTGGTATTTGCTGGTTCTCCGAACTACTTAAAATTTCCACTACCGGTTCTCCAGAACTTGTCAGAACCTGCTGGATTTCACCCCTGCTTTGAATATTTTTCCTAGAATTCCTGTACATTATCCTGATGGCCCCAAAGTTAAGCTGTTCAAAAATCAAGCTACACAAAATGCAGAAAATTCTAAAGGGCTGTTGAAAAACAGAGAGGAAAATATCCCTCTTTGTAAAGACAGATTCCCTTTACATGTTCCCATGTAAATCGCCACAGAATTGTCCTGCGGTTAGCAGGGTGCTACTACAACTGTTGTGGCAAACCTCTGAAGAACCAGATTGTTACAAATGGAAAATGAAAATCCTATTGCCCCTTCTTTAATCCTGTAACAGTAATGGGCATATTTTCCCCATGCAAAGACCATGTTTTCCTTTGAAGGATATCAAAGACATCTGGAGGCACATCCTGGCAGTAACAAAGGTCTGGGCCACAACTGAGAGATGAGGCAGAGGGGGTATGATAATTTTAGGATTGATTTCTTCAATGTTCAGACCCAACACCCCCAAACATGCTTCATTATCCCTGTTCTATAATCTGACCAACAGAAAATAGGAGACTGAATTGTAGATTGAACTTTTCCCCTGCTGCTTAATTGGAAGCTGCTAATGGGATGCACAACAGAATTCTGGGCAGCCACACCTTTTCCTACAATAGGCTGATCAATGGGAGGTATCATGAATGTAAGTGACATGGTAGCTTCTTAATTGACCAGTTCTACATTAGGGGTAGCAGTTTGGTAAAATTTCAGACTTCAGACACCATTTGATCAATTCAGAGAACTAGGTTCAGGGTTATAGAAATTACTTGGGTTATTATGTTGATGCCTGCCTTGGTTCCTAGACTAAAACAAAGCAAAGCCTCTCATTATCTAACATGGGAAAAACACTTGGGAGAACATTATGAAATTTGCAGTGAAATTGGTCGTATCCTGAGGGATTTTCAAAGCAGTTTTATATAGGCAGATCATTATTATTATTTTTTTGTTCAAAGACAGAGGGTAGAAGTGAATAATAATACAATTTCTTGAATGTGATGCTGTTGTTTCTTGAGGTTTATGAGTGATAGAACCATAAGAAGCCAACTGTTTTTCACAAAAGACAACAATTATTATGCTTGAATTGGAAACTGGCTAAGTTACTGACATACAACTGCAAAAGGAAGGAAGGAAGGAAGGAAGGAAGGAAGGAAGGAAGGAAGGAAGGAGAGAGAGAGAAAGAAGAAAGAAGAAAGAAAAGAAAGAAAAGAAAGAAAGAAAAAGAAAGAAAGAAAAAAAGAAAAGAAAAGAAGAAAAGAAAAGAAGAAAAGAAAAGAAGAAAAGAAAAGAAAAAAATAGAAAAAAATAGAACAAACAGTAAAATGAAAATTTTTATCCTAGGATCTCCCCTACTCAAGGTCCTGTGATTGAGGTAACCAGTGGTGATCTAATTGTAATGATCACTGACAATTGATTCTGTTAATCAATTAAAGACACCTTCATTCATCGTTTCCATCATGAGATTTCATATAAAAGATGACTATCAATACCATTGTTGGGAAGATTGAAGGTGGGAGAATAGAGTCTCATATAAAACCATCAAAGTTATATATTGCAAATCTATTCACCAGGGAATCAGATGAAATTACAGCAGCAGTGCCATGATTCAGCAGACTCTTGGGAGTGATGAGCACATTGCCAGGACAGCTTGTAAAAGCCAGCAATGGTGGCAGGAGCTGACAATGATAGGCAGTGAAAGCATCTATCACTGCATTGATACTTGATTAGCTCACTGGAGTATCTGTTGATGAGGTAGCTTTTCATTACATCTTTTTTATAGTCTACTTTTTATAGTCTGCTGTCTACTTTTTATTATATATGGATTGTTGTATGCTGCCCAGAGTCAGTTCTTGTGAGATGGGTGGCTATATAAATTTGAAAACTAAATAAATATTTTTTATTTTTAAAAGTTAACCAATTTATACTTTACTCTTTCCTTCCCAACATGAGACTTGTCCAGCTCAGAACTCATTCTGGATAAAACCCACAAGCCATACTGAATAAATACTGAATAAACCATTCTGAATATATATATGAAGTAGGACCGATGTAAGAAGTTTCCTGCTGCCTCTTCCTTTGAGTGTTCATCTAGTTCGAAATGGAAAAGAGGAAAACAGAGAAGGACAGACAGATGGCAGATGGAAGGGAATAAAAAGTTTAGCAACAGGATCTGTTAATTTTGCTGATCTTGGAGGAAGCAGAAATTACTGGAGAGAAGCTGGGCCAGTGGTGCCTTCATGGATGGAAGAATTATCCAGAAGGTGAAATAAAGGCCCCATTGTTTTCCTTTTGATCCATGCCTAGCACTCATTCTGCATCCAGCATTTAGAAAATCTCAGTAATTTTCTCAGTATTCGAGATATCCAAGTTCAGGTAAGGTTTTTCAAAAACTGGTTCCTATATTAGAAAATCAGGGGCTGCCACAAAGAAGAGAGAGTCAAGCTATTCTCCAAAGCACCTGAGGGCAGGAAAAGAAGCAATGAGTGGAAACTAATCAAAGAGAGAAGCAACTTAGAACTAAGGAGAAATTTCCTGGCAGTTAGAACAATTAATCAGTGGAACAACTTGCCTCCAGAAGTTGTGAATTCTCCAACACTGGAAGTTTTTAAGAAGATGTTGGATAACCATTTGTCTGAAGTGGTGTAGGGTTTCCTGCCTAAGCAGGGGTTCCCCCAATTATGGGGTAGGTGATATAGCAAAGAAAGGCTGTTAATAATTCATATGCTCCCTCTGATAGAGTCCGCAACTTGGGTGTACTCATGGATTCTCGGCTGTCCTTAGAGGACCATCTGACGGCCGTAACCAGGGGGGCCTTCGCACATGTGCGTCTTGTGTGCCAGTTGCGCCCTTTTCTAGACCGGGATGCCCTTGCCACTGTCACTCATGCCCTCGTTACCTCTAGGTTGGACTACTGTAACACCCTCTACATGGGGCTGCCCTTGGGATGTGTCCGGAGGCTCCAGCTAGTCCATAACGCAGCCGCGTGGGTAGTTACGGGGGCATCTAGATACTCCCGTGTACCACCTCTCCTGCGTGAGCTGCACTGGCTGCTGGTGGTGCTCCGGATACATTTCAAGGTGCTGGTGCTTACCTATAAAGCCCTTCATGGCTTAGGCCCGGGGTACTTGCAGGACCATCTCCAGCCACTCTCCCACCATCCTATGCGCTCTCACAGAGTCGACCTCCTCAGGGTGCTGTCGGCCAAACAATGCCGGCTGACGGCCCCCAGGAGGAGGGCATTCTCTGTGGGAGCCCCGACCCTCTGGAATGGATTGCCCACCGAGCTCAGGATACCCCCCGACCTTCTTTCCTTCCGTCGTGAGCTGAAGACGTGGCTCTTTCGTCAACTCAACTGATCTGTTTGGGGATACACTGTTATAATTTTAAACTGTTTTAATAGGATTGTTGATTTTAATTTTTTTCATTGTGATTTGTATTGGAATTTATCATTTTGTAAGCCGCCTTGAGTCCCTAGGGAGAAAGGCGGCATATAAATCGCAATAATAAATAAATAAAATAAATATCCCACTTTAAATTGTTCTAGACCAGGGTTGCCAAACTCGCGGCATCATGTTGTTGTCACGTGATGTATGCAACTTTTTTCCCTTTGCTAAATTGGGGGTGGGCGTGGCCAGTGCATCCAGCCCGTAGGCCACAAGTTTGACACCCCTGTTCTAGACACTTTCAACTTTTGTATCTTAAACCCCATCAGTCACTCTGAGTTAAGAGATAATCATGGTGCCATCATGATAAAATCTAAAGGCATCACTTTTCCCAAGGATGTTTTATATTTCACAGGCATTTTGCTATTATGTTTATTAGTTACAGAAAGTTTTAATGCTTTAATTCAAGTTTGGGGGACTATTCTAACTCCTTGTAATATGGTTGAGAACCACTACCGGTACTTAATCCATATGCTGGCTGTCTCTCTCTCTCTCTCTCTCTCTCTCTCTCTCTCTCTCTCTCTCTCTGTGTGTGTGTGTGTGTGTGTGTGTGTTGTCCTGTGTTGTTTTGCCTTCTCCTACCTTTTCATTTCAAGACCTTCATCTGGCATGCTTATTTATTTATTTATATTAAATGACTTTTTGCTGAAATGAAGAACTATTGAGTATTTAAGACATGGTAAAAACATGGTTTCCCATATTATGCTGGACAATAAACAATAATCCAAACATTTAATATCAATATATTTTTTTCAATAATGTCCTTAAAGATATTCAAAATAATTTTCAAATCATTTTTTTAAAAAATTTTTATTTGATTTATATGCCGCCCTTCTCCGGAGACTCAGGGTGGCTTACAATGCGTTAAGCAATAGCCTTCATACTTTTGTATATTTATACAAAGTCAGCTTATTGCCCCCACAAACTGGGTCCTCATTTAACCTACCTTAGAAAGGATGGAAGGCTGAGTCAACCTTGAGCCTGGTAAGATTCGAACCTGCAGAAATTGCAGGCAGCTGTGTTAATTACAGGGTGCATTAAACCACTGTACTACCGAGGCTCCTTATTGGAAGAGTTTCTCAATTCTAACTTGAATATAATGCCTACTTCTTGTTTTTTTATTTAAATACTGCTAGCATAAAGGATTAGAAAACAATACAAATTACATAACATACGTACATATCAGGTTAGTATTATATCTACATGCTGTTTCAGAATATACTTATAAGTGCAGTATCTTCTTGAATTTTCTGATTATAGGGTATCAGATTGGTGTTAATTCCTAATGACCATATCAATAGATTTTGTCCATCTCTAATTTGATCTTTCATATCTTCCAACAATACACTCATCACCACTGTTACTGAGCCCATCCATCTTTCTGCTGACTATTCTCTTCTCTTTCCTTAAGCTTTCCCTAATCTATTGTTTATTGGTATTCTAAATAGCCTTGTCCAACATCAAAGTATAGTATAGTATAGTATAGTATAGTATAGTATAGTATAGTATAGTATAGTATAGTATAGTACAGTGTAGAATAGAGTAGAATAGAAATAGAAATAGAAATAGTCAGAAGGGACTGTGGAGGTCTTCTAGATCCCTTCTAGAAAGGATTTTCTAGGTCTTCCACTGATTAATAGTTCTAACTGGCAGGAAATTTCTCCTTAGTTCTAAGTTGCTTCTCTCCTTGATTAGTTTCCACCCATAGCTTCTTGTTGTGCCCTCAGGTGCTTTGGAGAGTAGCTTGACTCCCTTTTCTTTGTGGCAGCCCCTTGGAACAGTGCTATCATGTCTCCCCTAGTCCTTCTTTTCATTAAACTAGACATACTCAGTTCCTGCAATCATTCTTCATGTTTTAGCCTCCAGTCCCCTAATCATCTTTGTTACTCTTCTTCACACTCTTTCTAGAGTCTCAACATCTGTTTTACATTGTGGCAACCAAAACTGATGCAGTAAGCCAAGTGGGGTCTTAAATTCAAATTAAGTTCAAAAATGCCATACTGTCTATCCTGCTTCCTCATATCTCCAACCTTCACTTCAATATAGTCTTATAGGGCAAACTATCAACTGTGTCATTCTAATCTTTATAAGTGTAGGCATGCCATAGTACCTAAAATCTGTTCCCAGGCCTTCATTGTTAATCTAATAAGGGCTAGCCTATTTGTATTTCTTGACTGCTTATAACTTTACTGCTGATGATCCTAAAAGGCAGACACTTTCCACCACTTCAATACCTTCAGTGTCAATTTTAAGTTTGTGATTAATTGCCATTAGTTTTAGTCCTATATTTTCATTGTGATTCCTGCCTTTCGTTATTAGGATTTACAAAGTAATGTCATCAACATAGCACAGGTTACAGGTGGTCTTTTGAATTACGTTCCCAATTGAGCTCTAAATTTTCGTTACTCAACAAGGCAGGTTTTAAATGAGTCGTGCCCCATTTAATAACCTTTCTTGCCATGGTTGTTAAGCAAATCACAGCAGTTGTTAAGTGAATCATGCAGTCGTTAAGCAAATCTGGCTTCTCCCATTGATTTTGCTTGTCAGAAACTTCCTGGGAAGGTTGCAAATGATTTTCCCAGGACCACGGGATGCTGGAACCATCATAAATGCATGCTGGTTGATAAGCACCCAAAGTTTCATCACATGACTGTTGGGATACTGCAACAGTCTTAAGTGTGAGAACTGGTCATAAGTTACTTTTTTCAGCGTCATTGTAACTTTGAACTATCATATAACAAATGGTTGTAAGTTGAGGACTCCCTGTATGGATGCTTCTTCTTCCCATTTTAAAAACCATGCTCATCTTCTTCAAATTTAATTTCTTTTAATATATATTAGGGTTGACATGATCAGCACAATCAAAACCTTTCTGTAATTGACATAGCAGGTACAAAATTCAGCACTGTCAGATTAAAAATAAAAAGCCCACAAGTTACTTGTCCTCATGAAAGAAAACAGAAAATAACAAAATAACAGAGTTGGAAGGGAGCTTCTAGTCCAACTCCCTGCTCAAGCAGGAAACCCTAAACCAGTGATGGCTAACCTTTTTTGCCATTGTGTGCCAAAAGTGGGGGGAGTGCGGGGTGGTTGCACGCGTGCGAGCCCACACCCATAATTCTATGTGCCCGGCACCCATGCATGTGCGCATGGCCCCCTGTGCTCCCCCCGCTTTTGGCATGTGTTGGCACAGTGGACCAGGTAGGCCCATTTTTTGCCCTCCCCAGGCTCCAGAGGCTTTCTAGGATCCTGGGGAGGGCAAAAACAGCATTCCCCACCTCCCTGGAGGCCAGAAACAGCCCATTTGCTGACTTCTGGTGGGCCCAGAAGGCCTGAAAATCAGCAGGCCAGCACGCACATGCGTGCTGGAGCTGAGCTAGGGCAACACTCGCGTGCCCACCAATATGGCTCTGCATGCTACCTGTCGCATGCGTGTCATAGGTTCACCATTACGGCCCTAAACAATTTCAAACAAAGGGTTCTCCAATCTCTTCTTAAAAATTAGAATAGGCTTTGCAGTTATTTTTTTTAAAAAATCAAGGCTATTGATCTACACATCTTTACTTCATTTCCCCCCCTGTTCTTTTGTCCTTTCAATGCCAGCTCTGCTTCCTTCCTACATCATTTTTTTGTTTGCAATGATTGCTGTAATATTTTGAATCCTAACCAAAAAAGAGCCAAGCAAAAACCATGCATATTTAATGAAATAAAACAAACACAGTTAATGCATACACACCTTCCACTAACAGTAAAGGCAAAACTACTTTGATTTTAATGGCTTGGAACTGCATCCAAAATTAATTTCCTGAAGGCCAAATTTTGATGGATTTTTTCCCCCCCTTGGTCAATTTGCCTGCTCATTCTGAATCTTCTTAAATCTCTACTAACCTTTTTGAGAAGAAATAATCAGAACAATTGTCAGCAGTAATTATTGTGAGATATGCTTTATTAAAATCTGGTGTTTTGTGGTCCGCAGCCTTAACTCTTTCAGGTCGTATAACAGATTATTAGTTTCAGCCACACATTTGATTGCTCAGGGAAAGGCGATTATCACTTTTCTATTCATTGTTTTAGATTTAGGAAGTAGTTTTGAAGCGGAGTATCGCTATCTTTTTGAGTACTCAATCTAAGAGTCGTAACATGAAATCATGTCAAGGGAAAGCACATCCACAAAGCAAAGGGTAGAAACTTACCAACTGCATGATTTTTACAACCTTGCCACAGACTCCCAGGGGAAGTCATTGAGAGTCCATTATCTAAAGCTAATTAAAAGGAGACTGGACACTTCACTAGGAAAAATATCCATTAGGGAACCATTCAACATTGTCAAGGAATGGACTGATTACCTTAGAACTAGTGAAGGGAGAACAAATGGAGAAATCAATTTGCAGACAGTGTGAGGCTCCCTATTCTCATCACTTGAGACCCCACTCCAAGAAGAGAAAAGGCCGGAGATATTTCTCAAGGGTGCGTGATTTAAATAGCAGCGATAGTGAGAATTTAAAATTAGAATATGTCTTGCTCTCAAGGAGGAATAAGAAGCAATGCAGATCCCAGGGTTGTTACGCTTTTATGAATGTCATTTCAGATTTATTTCCCGCTTTGCCTTCAAAGTTCATAGGGCATTTGCTCCCTTTTTTTCTATCAGGATTATTATGTGTCCTGGAAAGACTGGTCAATCAGCTGTGGCATTTTTCCATTTAAGGAGCTGTCAAAACAGACCAACAAGTCTTATAATCAAAAAGTGGCAAAACAGAATTTGGCAGCCATCTGCATATGTATCTGGAGATTTGATATCCCAATAGATGACTCATCTGTCCATTGGGATAACTGGATCTTGGAAGGATAAGAGGGATTTGCTATTTTTGTCTTCCTTCAATTATTAGGAATCACAGAGGGAGTTCTATCCAAAACAACACCTGAGCCTGTAAAAAACAAAAAAACAAAACAAAAAAAAAAAAAACCCAGTCATAGCCAAAATGTGCTGCATTATATTCTCCAATAGGCAGGAGATGAAAGGAAAAGCAAACAGATCTTTGTGATCCATTGCTAGCCTAAACCTTTTTTTTTTTTAGAATGTCAAAGGGGCTGATTCTTTTTTCTTACTATTTGGTCATGCTTCATCTTATTCCTACAAGCTCTGTTAGGTCATGGTGACTCACATAGCTGCAAGGCAGTTCAACAGTGGCATTGTACATGACGCAGGAGAAGGGAGATTAAGCAGCTGACTGTGAATACTGATAATCATAAGGACTCCCACCGGACATGGAAGAATGGACAAAGAGAGGACAAGCCTCCTGTGATGAGGGGAAAAACAAACAAACTACCAAAGCCCATCCATACTCTTCTGGAACTTCTGGGAGGACCATTTTTCACCCTTCCAGACCATCTTTGCGGCCCCTGTACTTACCTGAAATGATGAACGGGCCACATGGAGACTCCTGGGAGGGGTGGGGTGGGTGGGGTGGACCTGGCCAGCCAGGGATGGCATTTGGGGGATCACCCGAACCCTGCTGAACCCCCAGGAGCAGGGGTGAAATCCAACAGGTTCTGACAGGTTCTGGAGAACTGGTAGCAGAAATTTTGAGCAGTTTGGATAACCAGAAAATACCACCACTGGCTGGCCCCAGAGTGGGGTAGGAATGGAGATTTTGCAATATCCTTCCCCTGCCGCGCCCACCAAGCCACGCCCACAGAACTGGTAGTAAAAAAAATTGGATTTTACCACTGCCCAGGACCCCACCCCTGAAAAGGATTCATTCCATGGCATACATTTTTACAGTAAAGTAGGATGGCCTGGCTAAACTGCTATTCAAGCTGTGGGGATATGGGGCCTTTGGAACCTTGTACTCAGTCAGGGTGGCTCACTGTTATTTTTGCCAGATAGACATTTTGGATATCCACTTTCAGTGCATTCTGATGACTTGGTTGTTTCTTATTTCCATATATCGAAGTGAGTAAAAGCACCTTAAATGCTGTGATTTTTTTTTTCCAACAAGGTTTCATTTCTGTTAACAGATCACATACCATCACCCTTGCACTAGCATCCTAAAATTCTTCATCCATTTCCTCATCTTTTGTAAGTATTCTACAAGGCCATAAGGACAAGCAGCCAAAGCTTCATTTTATGCCAAATATAATTGTTTTAGGCCCCACTACTCTTCAACTTCTTCATCAATGATTTGGATGAGGGGATAGATGGGGAACTCATCAACTTTGCAGACGACACCAAGGTGGCAGGAATAGCCAACACTCCAGGAGATAAGCTTAAGATAGAGAAGTATCTTGACAGACTTGAACATTGGGCGCTATCTAACAAAATTAAATTCAATGGTGAAAAAACTAAGTTTTTCTTGGGCAAGAAAAACAAAATGCACAGGTACAGCATATCTGGTACCTCGCTCAATAGTAGAAACTGGGAGTGGGATCTTGGAGTCCTAGTTAACAATCACTTACAATTGCTTAACACATTGTAAGCTGCCCTGAGTCTCCGGAGAAGGGCGGCATATAAATCAAATTTTTTAAAAAACTTAAATATGAGCCAGCAGTGTGCTGCAGCTGCCAAAAAAGCCAACACAGTTCTAGGCTGCATAAACAGAGGGATAGAATCAAGATCACATGAAGTGTTAATACCACTTTATAATGACTTGGTAAAGTCACACTTGGAATACTACATCCAGTTTTGGTCGCCACAATATAAAAAAGATGTTGAGACTCTAGAAAGAGTGCAGGGAAGAGCAACAAAAATTATTAGGGGACTGGAGGCTAAAGCATATACAGAATGGTTGCTCGAATTGGGTATGTCTAGTTTAATGAAAAGAAGAACTAGGGGTGACATAATAGCAGTGTTCCATTATCTCAGGGGCTGCCACAAAAAAGGGGGAGTCAAGCTATTCTCCAAAACACCTGAAGGCAGGACAATAAGCAATGGATGGAAACTAATCAAGGAGAGAAGCAACGTAGAACTAAGAAGAAATTTCCTGACAGAACTATTAGTCAGTGAAACCACTTGCCTCCAGAAGTTGTGAATACTCCAACACTGGAAGTTTTTAAGAAGAGATTGGACCAACATTTGTCTAAAATGGTATAGGGTTTCCTGCCTGAACAGGGGGTTAGACTAGAAGACCTCCAAAGTCCCTTCCAACTCTATTATTCTATTCTGTTCTGTTCTGTTCTGTTCCGTTCCGTTCCAGTCCAGTCCAGTCCAGTCCAGTCCAGTCTATCCTATCCTATCCTATCCTATCCTATCCTATCCTATCCTATCCTATCCTATCCTATCCTATGAGAGGTGGGTTTCAGCAGGTTCTGACCAGTTCTGGAGAACCGGTAGCGGAAATTTTGAGTAGTTCAGAAAACTGGTAGTAAAAATTCTGACTGGCCCCACCCCCATCTATTCTCTGCCTCCCAAGTCCCAGCTGATCAAGAGGAAATGGGGATTTTGCAGTAACCTTCCCCTGTAGTGGGGTGGGAATCGAGATTTTACAGTATCCTTCCCCTGCCACGCCCACAGAACCGGTAGTAAAAAAAATTGAAACCCACCACTGTATCCTATCCTATCCTATCCTATCCTATCCTATCCTATCCTATCCTATCCTATCCTATCAAATTGATATAGAATAGCAAGGTAGGATTTATAGACAAGCTAATCCCTATTCTATTGCACACCTACCTATTGTTGCCTGTACCTCACCAATTAGAAAGTTGATGCTTATTTCTTACTTACTTACACATTAACATCTTGTTCCTAATGTAAGGACTATCACATTTATGTTTGGTTTTCTTTGTGATTTATAAATAGTCCGTGCACTGAGCCCTGTTTAACATTAGCAACAGATCCAAATTACTTCTAGATTCCATAATTTGAAAGGGATAAACCTCTCTTGCTTCTTTGTTCCAGGAGCACTTGTAAATAAATTGAAATACTGATGCAGTTTGCTAGAGCCCACCTAAATAAGTGGTCTGAACAGCTTCTATTTTCCATTTACTGATTGTTACACAGGTCCCTGCATTTTTGTTTGCTTTATTTAGCATCAGTAAGAAGTATCTAAAAAGCTGGGTCACTGCACTAGTGTATTTCAGATTTGCATTATGTTACAATTGCTTTAAGACTTTGTCTAATAAAACAGCACACCAAGCTACAGATTCATGAAGGGGAAAGAAAGATTGATAGAGCTGTAAAAAGTTCAAATTGAGATTTAAATAGTGGTGATTCTGCTTTGGTTATGCTTTTATATGTCATCTATCCTTCCAATCAACCACACCATCTGACGCCCTTCCTAGAGTCCTAGTTAACAGAGACACTAAGTGATATGATTCAAATGATGACTGCAACAGACAATGATGTAATGGCTGGTGCACTGTTTCTAATCTGGATTAGCAGCAAGAAAAACATTGCTATCTGCAGGGGCTGTTCCATTGCTCTCTGTTATCTTCCACAATTTTTCCACTACTTTCACCATCTAACAGATAAAATGTAGCTACGTAATAGTCCTGTCACTTTCTGTGATTCTAGTCAATGAATACTTAAAAATTCAGTCAATCAATCAATCACTCAATCAATCAATTGGAATAAAGCTGGAAGACACCATCGAGGTCTTCTAGCCCACCCTCTATTCAAGCAGGAGTCCCCAAACTTGGCAGCTTTAAAAATTGTGGACTTCAATTCTGAGAATTCTATGCACAGCTGTGCTGGCTGGAGAATTCTGGGAGTTGAAGTCCACAAGTCTTAAAGCTGCCAAGTTTGATGCCCTATGCCCTATACCATATCAGTCAAGTGACTGTCCATTTATAGGCAAGTTTAGAAGACATCTTACCTGTCTGCACAAGCTAATGAATCCATCTTTGCTGTTTGTTTCAACAACTGATTTCTTCTTCGTCACCTTCCCTATGTCTGGTTGCATCTGCCCCCAATGTTAACTTCTAACATACCCCTAGAATGTCAAGATGTGCTACAGATAATCTTTGGTTAAGAGTGGAACCAGAATTTTTGTGGCTAAGCAACGCAGAAGTAAAGCACAACATCATGTGATTGCATCATTTAGTGACAGCAATCCCAGTACACCCCCCCCTCCGCCAAAATTAAGTGACGATTGCAGGTCATTAAGCAGAGTCCCAGGTAGCTACAAGTAGGACAGGAGGCAGATAAAGTGTTGCACATGGTACAAGTGCAGAGGAACCAGGATGGCAGGTGGAGGAGGGTGAGTGACTTACTAGAATGATTTACAACATTCTCCATGGTCTTCCTCATTGACTTTGCTTATAGGAAGCTGGCAGGCACGATTGAAAATGGGGATCACATAACTACGGGACATTGCAACCACAGTAAGTGAAAGTTAGTTGCCAAATGCCTGACTTACATGACTGTTGGGCTGCTGTAATAGCTGGAACTCTGAGGATCAGTAGTAAGTTTCCTTTTTCAGGGCAGTCATATCCTCAAACAGTCTCTAATTGAATGGTCAGTAATTGAGGTCCTACTGTATTGGTGGAAACATTGAGAATGATAGCTCTATGCCCAAAATTCTGTGCAAAAGAAGTTCTCTTATCCATAGAAGATACATAGATCTCTGATGTGAGCTCTGGCTTAGCACTCAAATGATAACTGCCCTATTTTCAGCTAATATACGTATACAGGTTACGGTAACACTTTTAAGTCCAACAAAATATTCTAAACCAATCCAAAGTCTCCACTGAAACTCATTTAGTTAGGTTTCTGTTATTTGGGTGGCATTACCAGCAGCAACCCACTTTTCTATTATTGGTTTTCCACTTGATCCAATCGTTTCTCATTTGATTATGAGTTATGCATTTTTTTCATAATAAATTATTAGTAACCACAATATATTGTTTATGAAAACAAGGAGAAAACTATTAAAGAAATGTTATGTGAATGCAAAACTTATTATAACTGTGCCAAGTAAATTTGTGCCAATCACTATAACTTCAAAATGTAAAATTATTCTTTTAATTTCCAGGAAATTCAAGAAAGAAAGGAAACTGTTATTTCAATACCGTTAACTGCCCATGTTTTTCTCTTGTGTCTTTCTTTTTCTCTCATATTCAGTCTGATTATAGTGTCTGTAGCATTTGTTCATTTTCATAATTTCCTGAAATCTGAGAAATGATGGAACTAAATCAGAGGTGGGTTTCAGCAGGTTCTGATCAGTTCTAGAGAACCTGTAGTGGAAATTTTGAGTTGTTTGGAGAACCGGTAAATATCACCTCTGACTGGCCCCACCCCCATCTATTCTCTGCCCCCTGAATCCCAGCTGATCAGGAGGAAATGGAAATTTTGCAGTAACCTTCCCCTGGAGTGGAAAGGGAATGGAGATTTTACAGTATCCCTCCCCTGCCATGCCCACCAAGCCACGCCCACCAAGCCATGCCACGCCCACCAAGCCACACCCACAGAACCAGTAGTAAAAAAATTTGAAACCCACCACTGAACTACATGTGCTTAAAACAACATCTGAAGGAAACATTGACTTTCCCTTATAAACCTTGTTAACAATCCCTTTCATCGTAATAAGTATTTTGCCTCATACAGTAATTATAAAGCACAATTTTGTTCTAAAAGTAGTAGTTTTTGTTTCTTTAAAAAGAAATGATCTAAAATCATGTGGTAAATGTGGCTATCATTTTAAATATGGCTTGCCGTCCACATTACAACCCCCTGCTCGACAATCAAACAGGGAGGCTTTGTTCACAGCCACTTGTGCCTCATGATCTCTCATCTGGACTACTGCAATGTGCATCAGGCTGCCCTTCAAAAGTATTTGGAAGCTTCAACTGATGCAGAATGCAGCTGCATGGATAGTAAAGGATATGAGGTATTTGACACATGTCACACCACTATTTCCTAAGCTGTATTGGTTGGCAGTTTTTTTTTCCCAGGTGCAATTCAAGGTACTTGTTATCACATTTAAATCTCTTCTTGGCTTGGAGCCAGGTTACTGAAGGGGCCATCTTATCCCAGGTGCCTATACCCATCCAATTCAGGCAGGCAGATAAGGATGCTATGGGTCCTATCAGCTAATGAATGTCGACTGGTGGAAAACAGGAGATGTCCCTTTTCTGCCATAGCGGAATGTCCCCTATGGAACATTTTCCCTTTAGATGTCAGGACCCTGTCCCAGTTGGCCTTTTGTAAGACCATGAAGGCTTGGTTGTGCATCCCAAGTGTGTTAAAAGCCCTGTTACTGTATCTAGTTGACATCCACAGTAATAGCTTTACTTGGTGCCATAGGTATTTATTTTATACAGTTTTAATAGTTTTTATGTCTTATGATGTATCCCACTCAGAGTCATGTGCTGAGATGGGCAGCTATTGAAATCAGATCAAATCAAATCAAATCAATTAAATGAACTGATGAATTGCAGGTTTTCCAATCACAAAATAATTGCCTTCAGAAATGAGAGAAAAGATTTACCTGGCTCAGCACTCTATGTGTGCTACGTGATATTCTTAGGTATTTCACACACTTCCCTTGAATGTTTAGCCTGGCTAGTTGAAAATGCTGTGATATAGACAATAAAGGTTGCATCCTTCTTATTTATCTTTTTTGCTTCAAGACTGTATCTCTTTGCAAACTGAGAGGAATATGAACATTGTAGTAAAACTGTAGTGGTAGTGTTGATTTCTGCAGTGGAAGAAATCATAATACAAGTATGTTCTATTCGTCACACTTACTTGAAATAAGGTAGTATTTGTCTCAAAGGTTCTGCTTAGATCACAGTGAAGTAAACAGTGCCCGGTAGACAATACTTTCTTGTATATTCCTATCAGTTTCAATCAATTTAATTAAAAAAAATGTTATTTCAAAGAAGAAAAGTTACTTGTAAAAAAGCCATTATGAGATTGGATAGATTTTTGTCCTTATTTGTTTATGATGTAGCCCAGAGCAACATGTGTTTTGCACTGCACAATCATATTTCCATTGTAGAATAATCTCTTCCATTAAAGCCCAGGGAAAGATGTTATAATGGAACTTTTTCCTCACTGGATTTTTCAGTAGCACAATTATTATCACTGCTAAGGGCAAAATTCTAACTTTGAAAAATCAGATGAGAAGCTGGACCTGTTCAAAGAAATATCTGAAGATATCCTCAAATAAGTGGATGCAAAATGAATAAACAATAATCCATCACCAATTTCTTTTACATAAAAATATCCACGAGCCATCCAAGCAGACTCAGTTGCAGCACATATAATGTTATTAAGTCCACTCTCATTTGTCACTGTCAGTTAGAAAAACCAAGGAACTTACATAAAATGTAGCCCCTTCAGGAGAGGGTTACATTTAAATTAGTATATTGGGGCTGAATTCCACTTAAAATCTGTATTTAAGGAAAGTTACATTAAAATGTATATTAGGAATATCGTGCATGAAACTGGGATATAAATAATATTTACTGGGGCAGTGGCATATGCCAGACTTTCCCTGGCCTTCATTGGCAAGATCTAGGAAAAGTTGCAACATGGTTTAATTAATCCATTGTCAAAAAACTAACAAAATGAATATACAGTCACTTCTTTGGGTTCTAGCAATCAGTTATCTTTTATTTCATAATTCCATCCCACACTTAAAATGCTTAAAATGCTTAAAGTGTTCTAATTTACCAGTGGGTGGGTTCATCTAGACGGGTGCATGAGGCTGATAATGGTTTTTTCTTCTTTTTCTACCCAACTACGCAGCAGTCAGGGCCACTTAAAACAGAGCTGTAAGTCTCAAGCTCCAAGTACTCATAATTTGTATGTGAAGTGGTCCTTGAAAGCCTCAAAAACCTACCCAAGAGAAGTGCTTACCAGATTTGTGTTGAGCCTAAGTAGAATTAAAACCATGAATAGCATCTGTCAACTCTGATCTTTAAATAACATTGCCGATCTATAATAGAGAAGTAAAGTAGCATTTATATAAATCACGATATTTCAAAAGTAATATCAGTTTGTTTAACTGATTGCAGATTGGATTATTGAAATTTTCAGTCTGGAATATCAGCATGTTCTTGATATCATTTGACAACATTGAGTACATGTTGTAAAATAGCAACAAACACCTTTCATTCCCCCCACACATTGTTTAACGTAACTTATGTAAAATCTACCTTACAAATAACAGTTTGATTGATTATAGAGATGGCTGTGCCTCTTGGCATAGAGTCTCATGAGGTCAGGGATTCAAACACTTCAGGATATTTTTTTAAAAAAAACATGCATTTCAAATGCTGGATAATTTTATGCCCGTGTATAACATTTGTAGCTATGCAAGCTGAGATAATAACATGGTTAATCAAATCTCATGCTTCAGGGCATAAATTGATTGCCTGAGGGGTTCATGATGGATTTTTATTCCCACCAAGTACAACATTACAGAACTGGAAGGAGGGGTGTGTGTGTGTGTGTGTGTGTGTGTGTGTGTGTGTGTGAGAGAGAGAGAGAGAGAGAGAGAGAGAGAGAGAGAGAGAGAGAGAGAGAGAGAGAGAGAGAGAGAGAGAGAATGAGAATGTGTGCTGATACACATGCATGTGTGCTTCTGCTTCTAATTTGGATGAGCACAAGCTCTCTTCTGCTTCACTTCATTAACTTAAGGTTCTAGAGTCATAGAACAAAATGCCGATCTGATTACTAGTGGGAATTGCAAAACATTTTTTTTAAAAAATCCAGCAATTTTTTTTACTCCATTCATTTAAAGTTTGACCCTGGGACCCGACATAGCATCTTATATTCAGAATTTAAGTTAACAATGAATTAGAAATAGTTCAGCTAAAAATGCAAAAATGTGATGAGGGAAGCATCCAGCTTATTGTCCATGATATGGATGACTGGGAATCTCCATAGACATCCTGCTTATTGTATAGAAAGGCTTCCCCATTCTATTCTGTACCAGTAGATGCTGAGACCAAATGCTTCTAAAAGTATGGAAAAATACAGAGATAATCATAATAATGGCAGTGATGCAGTCCAGCTGCTAGAGAAACGGCCAGCATGGTGGATAAATTGTTCATTTTTCTTTGACTGCTGCAACTTGGCAGAGGTGATAGAGGGTATCCTAACTAATACTACAGAAGTTACTCTAGTTCAGATTGGATTTCCCAGAGGCCCATATGCAGTTTCTTGGCTCCAATATTGCAGCTCATTGATTCCTTCAAAAATAATGTCATCAAAATTTAGCAGCACATTGCTGATTTTTTTCAGGTACTCATCTAATACATCTTTTATGGTGACCTTCCTTCAAACCACTAAACCCCCTCCCCTTTTTCAAAAAGAGGCAAAAGGTTTTGAATTAGCTACTTTCACTGACCTCATCATATTATCTCCATTCTCCCTGGGGCCTTGAAATAATTTTAAAATAATTCAACCGCTGACTTGAAGAAAAATTGCCCAATCCTGGTTTAATGTTGAGTGAAGTAGTTAAAAACCAGCAAGGATGATTTACACTCAGCATTTTTACATGCACAGTGTTAGGTGTAGTATTTCCAATGAATTTTATGCTATTTGTCCTCCTGGTTGCTGAAGACCGCATGGATGAGCAATTAATAAGAATGTTTGCAGAAGAATCTGGAATAATTTTGCAATGAGTTATTCTCCTGGATGTGTGTGTTATTCTCTTTCTGGTTTATCTTCCCAGTAATGTTTATAGTGCATGGCTACAAATATTCTCCAAAGCTGAGATCATTCTTAGCTCTGAGGTACTATCAAGACTGCAAGCATTTATAGTACTGGTTAAATTCTGTAAGCCTTGAGGCACTGACAAACAATGAAGTACTGGCTAGAAAAGACACCAGAGGTATAGATGGAGGCAATAAATTCTTTCTTCTTCTCCTCCTCCTTTTTTCTCTAAATAAGCTTATTCATTAGTTCCCACATTTCTCCTTTACTTTCTCAGGTGTTTGCACACATGCCCTTACCCCTTCTTCCCAGATTCTGTTCTTTAACAATAATTAACCTTTCCTTTCCACATTCTTCCCCTTGATATCATCATTGCTTTGATGCCTTAAGTCAGGGGTCTCAAACTCAAGGCCTGAGGCCAGATCCGGCTTGTAGAGTGCTTAGATCTGGCCCGCAGGGCCACCCTGGAAACAGCAAAGGACCGACCCGTGGTGCCTCTGCCAGAGAAAATGGATCTCACGTTGCCACTGGTAGAAGGCTGCAGGAGGCTATCACAGTTAATAATGGAGCCAAGTAAGGCTGTGCTTGCCCCTCCCCCCAAACTCTGTTTTCACTGGCAGAGGGCTGTAGGAGACCGTCACAGCTGAAAATGGAACTTGGGAGACTGTTTTTGCTGGCAGAGCGCCCCTGACACAAGTGACGTCAAGCTGACTACACTTACCCTGGTCAAGCCCACCCCGGCCCCCTAAGGTCGGGGGCCTGTATCCTGATGCAGCCCTCAATGAAATTGAGTTTGACACCCCTGCCTTAAGTATTAATTCAGAGGATCAGGCTGTTCCTTTATTCCTATACTTCAAAATACGAAATTTTGTATTCAGGAAATTTTGATGCTTAAACTTCATAGATGCAAAATAACATTCTCATATTCTCTGAAACTTTGTACCTTCATTCCAATTTTCCTGCTTTGCAACATGTATTGGGAGAGTGGGGGGTGGGGAAGAGGGAGAATTTAAAGCATTGGGGTCACTGTGTGGTGAAATCAAGAGGGACATGGTTTAAAAAGAGGAGAACTCAAAACTCAACTGGGTTATGTAAGAGTATCAAACATTTGAAAAAAAACAACAAAACTCAGCTTCCCTGTACCATATTGGAACAGATGTAAAATACCTGACTTTAATCCTTGCACCTCTTCTATCAATTATGAGTCTAGATGTAAAAGGTTATTCAGATGTCAAATATGTGGTCATACTTGATCACAGAGTATTGGGTAATGCCTGGAAATGCTCAACATCTAACCTCTGATCAGCAATCAAGACAATTAGCATCCAACCTGATAGACTGTCTTCACAAAAAACTAAAATATCTATATTATCCTAATTGCAATCAACATGGAGAAAATGAGCAATCGTGGCAGCTTTTTCCTTCTGAGAAACTGGAACACTAGAATGTCATCTTTTGCCACCTTCTCAAAACAATAATAATTAAAAAAAAACATTGCCAATATAAAGACTATAGATCTTGTGACTTATGGAAATTAATAGATGTGACTCATATCATTTTACTACATCTACTGATTTTGAATACAGTAAAATTGTCCCTGAAAAGATATACTGTGCCATCACAGCAGGGCTGGTAGTCACTTACCTCCCCTACCGGTTCACAAATGGGTGCATCTTCCACACATGCACAAGGCCTTCTGTGCATGCACAGAGACTCAAAAACATGCAGAAATGGGCATCATGACATCCACTCGAGTGGGCGAGGCATCCCATAGTCGCCCCTACCTTTTTGCCCGAACCGGATAGAACCAGCTGAATACCACCACTGCATTTTTTCCTTTTGTAGATGGAAATCATCTCCAAAAAAAAGCTTTGCTACTCCTAGATTTCTATATTCTACAATCAGGAACAACAATGATTGACGGAACAGATTCTAATCATTGCATTAACTGGCTGTGAATATTTTTTATCATGTTCTGGAAGAAATTTTCCAATCATGATTATCCTAAAGAAATCAATGTTGTGATGTCATGGACATCTTTCTCCATTTTTTTCCTAGTCAATTTTCTCACTTAACATCAGAGATATAAAAGTAAAACTTATTGTTATTTCCATCTTGCATGTCAATGTTGGCACAAACTTAATGAGCTTTATTCAGTATCTATTCAGATACTTCTTCAGCAAGAGAGAAACATGTAGTTGACCTAATCGCCCCCAGAGTATGCTCAGGATGACATCTTGAACCTGCTCACCTGTATTTTAGCTAAGGCTTCTGCTATGTCCTATGTGGTGCACCAGATCTGAACTACAAAATTCTGGAGAGACACAAAACTAACTCTGTGCTGTTATCTAGTGGTTGTCCAGATTTCTGAAGCCCAGAAATAAGCTTGGTGGTTCAGTGGTTAGAATGCATTGCTGCAGGCTACTTCTGGTGGCTGCCAGCAGTTTGGCAGTTCAAATCTCACCAGGCTCAAGGTTGACTCAGGCTTCCATCCTTCTGAGATTGGTAAAATGAGGACCCAGATTGCTGGGGGCAATATGCTGATTCTGTAAACCACTTAGAGAGGGATGTAGAAGCACTGTGAAGTGACATATAGGTGCTGTTGTTATTTCTTTTGCTATTTGGCTTTTTTCATGCTTTTTCATCATTCTATCTAAAACCTGACATTTTGCTTGGTTTTATTGCCAGCATTTTTTGGACTATACTAGATATAATGAAGTGTTCCTCATAGCCTGCTAGATGGCTCTTCAATATGCATGATCCTACCAAAGACAAACCCCTTTCCATGCTTGCCATGCTATATATTCACTCCTTGTCATTATAAATCACCTCAGAAAGATGTTGCCATCTTCAGAAACTGCTCATATCACAAGATTATTTAACTCCAAGATAATTTAACTCCAAGATAATTACTACAATCTTATTCACTGGCAATGATAAAAGAAAATATATGGTTATAAATACCAAGTCGGTACAGAGATGGGTGGTATACAAATTTAATGAATAAATTAAAAAAAAATAAATCTGAGAATATAGGATCAACATTCATACAGCTCTAGATGTGAGGAATTGTCTGATTCTGTTCTGATTCTTGAAGTTTTCTATTTGCACATGTTATTTAGGGCATGGTGACATTAAATCCCAGAAGATGCTGAAAGAGGTATAGGTTCCTAAACCTAAACTGGGGTTCACCTTTTGGTCTTGTGTCATCCTGAAATTCAGACATGAAAGTATAAAATTGTCTCTGCTTCAAGAGGATAATGAAAAGCTTAAATAAACATGATAAATAATACATAGAAGTGTGCATTACTGAAAAACATGTAATTAGCAAATATGTGAAATATCCGTATCTTGGTAGATATTGAGGCTGGACTGAAATAGACATGCAACCAATGGGCATGTTGAATAAAGATTTCTTTAATTATTTTCTTTGCTGCTTCTCAGGGCTAAAAAGCAATGATGGAATCTTCCTACTACAGGTAACCCTCAACTTACAACAGTTTATTCAGTGACCGTTTGAAGTGGCATATGAAAATAGTGGCATATGGCCGTTTTCACACTTATGACTGTTTTAGTACCCTGGTGGTACTAAAACCTTGTGGTCACCTTCTTTGCAACCTTCTTGCAAGCCAAGTTAATGGAGAAACTAGATTCCCTTAACAACCATGTTACTAACTTAACAACTGCCATGTTTCACTTAACAGCTTTTGGCAAGAAAATTTGTAAAATCAGGCAAAATTCACTTAGTTACAGAATGTTTGGGTTCAATTATGGCTATAAATCGAGGATTTTACCTGTATCTCTGGACTACTGCTAACAATGTTTCAAGATATTGCTTCAATAATAACCAGAATATCTCTAGGTATGAACTAAAAACAAACAAAAAAAAAAAATAATGCAAGGAGCGTGCTTAGATTTTTCCATAGTTTAAGTTGTCTTAAACTATTACACATCCATTCCTTTATATATATATATATATATATATATATATATATATATATATATATATATATATATATATATATATATATATATATATATATATATATCCAGTTGATACTGGAGCAGAGTCCCCATCCATTAGGTTACTATGATCAATTGGAATAATGTTTTCAGTTTTCAGAGAGGAACGTACAGTATTCTCCCGAAGATGCTTGGAGCTGAACCTGGGATCTTTTGCATGCAAAGCATGTGCTGTGCCTTGAACTCTTGTCATTCCACGAATGGTAACAAGGTAAAATATTTCCCAAGCATTCACTGAGAAAGAAAATGAAAGGGGCTCTCCGTATAAGTGCACTACTGTCAAGCACAGGTAATAAATGCAAAATAATTGGAAGAGTATACTTGGGTTTATTTCTGTTGCTTAATGACCAACAATAATTGCCTGAATTGTGATATGTTTTATTTAAGCAATTAAGGCTTTCCCAATCATTTAACCCTCCCTACCTCCTACCTACCTAACAAATGAGATTCCATAAAAAGCCGTCAGTGGTACTAAAAATGTCTTAAATATCATATACTGAGCTTAACTTGCAAATGAGGTTTTTTTTTCTTGGATGGGTGGAAGAAAGACTGCTGAACAAGACCTTTTAACATGCCCTCTTTGTGCATCTGCATTTTTTTGCATGTGTGCAGAGGGAGTTTTACTAAACAACGCTGACATTTTGTAAGAGAACTCTTCACTGCAGAACTATATGGTACAGTAACTTCCTAGGATGGCTTCCAAGTACAGAAAGGATTGTCTTGAAAGCCTCGGCGGAGTTCAGCCTTCCATTTGAACTCGTTTCTTCTTTTGCAGCATGCATCGAATTAGCATCTGCCTGTATTTAGCAAAGATCCATACAACAAACATGAGCCCAAGAGGTTCAAAGAAAGGATTTGAAAACCTGCCTGCCAGACCGGTATGCTTCCATTCAAGCATCTCAGCAGAGATCAAAGCACTTGAGCAAATCAGAGTTATATGCCTTCTCAGCAACCCAAGACACTGGCAAGTCCATAGAGCTCACAAGGCAGTTTTAAAATGACAGAGTAACCAATGCAGATAATTGTCTATTCTCCTTTTCTACATTTGCATATTTTTAACCCTCGTAAGATTTGTTACGTGGTTTCAAAGAGATTTTTATTATCTTTCTCTAGCACAACAGTGTTTCCAATTTTTCAGCACATAAACACTGGGAAATAACAAAACCAACAAATAATTAAATAAATAAAGTTAATTCCAATCTAAAAATGGCAAACTAGCTATGCACACAAAGACACCCAACCTTCAATTCCGAGTACGATGATTTTTTCATATTTTTTTTATTACTTGCATTTTGGGCTTTTCAATTCCTTATGATTTATAAATAGCAAGCTGATTCAAAAGCAAGGAAATAAAATAATCTGATATACCTTCAAGCATTAAAGAGGAAATTGGAGTTCTATAGATGATACTGAACTACTGCTCCCAGCATCCTTCACTGTTAGCTGTGCTAGAGGTTGAAATTTAGTAACATTGGAAGGCAGATATCAAAAGATCTCTGCTTTTCATTCTGCACTTGTGAGTCTTTGCTGTAGGGCAAGTTAAAACAATGCCAACTCCTCAAATCTTCCAGTGAAGTTCATGGTTGAATGAGAGACTGGATCTGGAACTCTATATTTCTAGGTCAACCCGTTGCAGTGGCACTCCCAGGATCAAGAAATTGGCATGGGGTTTCCATTTCCTTTCTCCTGGAATTCTCTTCTTCCTACCACATACTTCCTCCTGTTATTTTTTCTTTTTCTTCTTTTTTCTTAAGCAGAAACACTGGCACCTTTTACTCACCATTGTTTCCTCACTGTTTTAAAGGCTTTAGAATGTTCTGCCAAGGAAATCTTCAGTCATATCCCACATACTGTGTGTGTGTGTTTTTTTTAAAGATGGGCTGCTTGAAATAGACTATTGAAAGTAGTGTACATTTCTTCAAAATATTCTATGCTGCTGAATTTACTACCCCTTAGATCTTTATTTTTTTTATCCATATGCTCTTAAACTTCAAAAAAAAAAAAAAAAAAACCTCTAAGAGGAGAACTAACTTTCCACAAATCATAAGCAATACTATTTATATTCAGGTGTAGATCCTCCCCGTCCCAACAGTTAAAACATCTTTGGAACATGTACTTTACCTCTTTGATTGATGTTCATATGTTCTCACACACACAGGAGCTATTTTAATTCTATCCTTATTGGCTGATCAAAATATTTCTGATCCTAGTTCCAAGGATTGAGTCATCTCAAAGAGGTAGCTCTCCAGCTTCTGGCTTTCCCTGCGGTATTCTATCAGGTTAAAAGCTGCTCTGCTAGCTTCGTAATCTTAAACATCTGCATGCCATGCTTGAAAGAGCCACCCAGAGAGAAGGAAGGGGATTTAGAAGGGAAAAAGGGAACACTTAGCTTTTTTCGGGAGATGAAGAACGCTTTATGAAAAATGCCCATGCAGCAGAAAAGTGTGCAGCTGACTTCTTTCAAATATTTTATATACAGCTACATTTACTCTTGGGAAACCTGTCCATAGATGTTGGGGTTTTTTTTCCCCTTCTGTATTTGAGTTATATCTCATGACACAAGCATGGCATTGATCTGCCATAAGGAGGGTTTTTACTATAGAGATTTATAGTCCATCTGCATCCTGGCTAGATAATACCTGCTGAACAATTAGAAACATAGCTAGATGAGGTCATTCCTAGCCTTACTAAAGACTTTAGCAGAATGGATGAATCAAATTGTTGAGTATGCAAGCAGAAAAGGGCAATACATTGTAGAAACACCTCTTTGAGGAAGAAATAGGTAGAACCTTACTTGATCTGGTGGTTAAGGATCATGATATAAAGGTAAAGGTTATGTTTTTGAAGTATATGGTCTCAGCTATGATTTAAAGAAGGTCAAAACTTTTCTTGAGATATTCGAGGTAGCCTAGGGATTTTTGTGATGGTTAAAGATGACTTTATGCTCACTTATCCGAGCAGCTGGAGGCAAAGGCAAGTCAAATGTGACAAATAAGCAAAGATTTATGTTTGGCAAGGTACTGGCAATAGGACTAAAATGGAGCTCATCCTAATTTATTTACCAAACTTGTATGCCTCCCATCTAGTTGAAGGCGACTCTTTACCTCAGAGACAGGGGTGAATTATATCAAACGGTTACTATAAATGTAAAAATGACTGTTTACACTTCTGCACTTATTTAACACAAGTGAGATATAGATCAGAAACATGCTGTAGCTTTGTGCTTTTAATTAACTTTAAGATTATTCAGCAAGGGGTGCAAAAAAATGACAAAGCAAATTGGTGAGTTTTCTAGACATGTCTAGCTTTTCCACATTTAAATCCAACCTAATCTCTTGGTGAAGAAATTACAGATTGAATATGTGAATGAATTTACAGATTGAATTTAACCCACCTCAAAGCTTTATGTTCCTCCCCAGAGCATCACTATTTTATTTCTTTCTAAAAAGAAATTAAGAAGAAATAGTTTTAACATGGTCCAAAGTAGATGGCAGCACTTGATTAATCTCAGGAAACTAAATAGGGTTGGATTTAATTAATCCTTGAATGGGAGATAATCAGTAATCTTCAATTCAGAACTGAAGAAGCTTCTTTGGTGAGAAGCAAGACATCTTCAAAGAAAAACAAAGGAAGTCCTGTTGCCTTTTGAAAAAGCACCTTTGGGACAACCGTGATCTGGATGACTGAGAATTGCCATAGACGTGTACATTGAAGACTCAACGTGTCCATTTTTCCTTGCCTTTGCAGCTCAAGAAGCATTGAAAAAAAGAAATAGAAGACTGAAAGGTTGGCATCAGTGCATCACAAAAATACCATCTGTACCTCTCCGAGACCAAATTAATAAGTATAGTTTTTAGTTGGAGATTCTTGAGCAGCAACATTAAATGGGAAAATGCATGTATATACATGCAGATAGACACAGAGCTGTCTTTTAAATATATGCATGGCAAAATTGCATTAGAAATTGAACAGACTGTGGAATTAAAAGCCAGACATGGGCACAAGGTATTAAAATTAAGGTGAATTTCAGAGTTGTCCAAAAATTTCAGCTAGACAGTAAAAGTAGGGAAATGTATTTGTGTTATAGTACTTCCAAAATGGTTACATAGGTTACAGGTTTGGTTTGGTTTGGTTTGGTTTGGTTTGGTTTGGTTTGTTTTGGTTTGGTTTGGTATGGTATCAATTCTTCCAACTCTGTTATTCCATCATTCTGGTTTGGTTTCATCTTTTAAGTATCTCACAGCTGGTTGCTGAGCTAAAGTTTGGAATTTAACTGCTAAGGGACCCCTGGGTGAAATAATATGAGAAAGTTTTGTAGCACATATGGTCACTGCAAAACATTTCAGGTCCTAGATGAAAATGATTTGACATCACAGATTTCAGGGGTGTTTAAAAATATTTCAAGAAGCAAAATGTGGAACAGATTTATTATATAGATATAATATAATATAGTAGATAGATATATCAGATTTATATGTTGCCTATCACACTATCAAAGTAACTCTGGGCGGCTTTTAACAGAATAAAAGCAGAAATATAAAAACGGTAAAATGTTAAAAACATTAAAGTTAACAGGGATCACATAAATCTAGGAATCAGTACAGGAGCGGAATGGGGGGGGATTTTTTTTTTCCTTAGTCCACTAGCCACCTCCAATGTGGAATGAGGCTTTGGGGTCCCAAGACAAGCTTTGAGGCCCCTTTGGAAGACCAAGAGGGTGGGGCTGGTTCTCAGCATGGTGTTCCAGAGAATAGGGACCACAGCATCTTCTCTTGGACCCTGTCAACTGAAATTTCTTGACTGACAGAGTCTGCAGCATGCCCTTTCTGATGAAGTGAGTTGGGCAGGCCAATCCCATTGGAGTGAGAGGCTTCATCTGGTAGCCTGATTCTAGTATGAAGGGCTTTAAAGGTAATAACCAACACCTGAAAGAAATTGGACCCAGAAGCAAACTGGCAACCAAGGCAGCTCATACATCAGTAGTGTTATATGGGCTACTAGAGGGGCCCCTAGAACTATCTGTGGAGCTATGTTCTGTGCCAATTTTCCAAACCAGTTTTCCAAGCCAGGCTTCCAAATAATCTTCAAGGGTAGCCCATGTAGAATGCATTGTAGCAGTCCAAATGCGAGATGACCAAGGTATGAGTGACTGATTGCAGGTCCTCACAATTCAGGAAAGGGCACAACTGGGCATAACAAAGTTGTACAAAGGCTCTCCTAGCCACAACTGCCACTTGCTCTTCTAGCAGGAGTTGTGTGTCTAGGTGAAAACCCCACGATGCACATGGGATCTCTCTGGGGCAGTGCCATCCTTTGGTGTTGTTAGTTGCGAAGTTGTGTCCAACCCATTACAACCCCATGGACAACATTCCTCCAGGCCTTCCTGTCCTCTTCCATCCTCTGGAGTACATTTAAGCTCACGCCTACTACTTCAGTGACTCCACCCAGCCACCTCATTCTCTGTTGTCCCCTTCTTCTTTTGCCCTCAATCTTTCCCAGTATTAGGCTCTTCTCCAGTGAGTCCTTCATTCTCATTAGGTGGCCAAAGTACCTGAGTTTCATCTTCAGGATCTGTGCCTTCTAAAGAGCAGTCAAGGTTGATCTCCTCTAGGACTGACCAGTTTGATCGCTCATGGACAGTACCAAAAGGAAAAAAGATATGACACTGGACTATGAGCCCCTCAGGTCAGTGCAATCCTAGCCAGAATTAAAAATGTTAAACTCCCAGATCCCAAGGCTACATGACCCATAGCCATTCGATCTTACCAGGGTTCAGCTGAAAGGAAATGGATTTTATGGAATTATCTTCTATAAATTGTCTTCTGTTCTTCTGCTGGCTCACGTCTCTCATTTTCTCTATCTCTCTCATCAGTTTGGAGTCAGACTGTGGCTACAGGCACAATGTTACTAAATAGATTAAATGGCATAATGCATATTGAAAAGAAATAATGCATCTAAATTCAGAGTAAGCTTCTCAGGAGTTATGTTTGAAAAGGCAACATGCTATAATGCCTCTAACCTGAACCTGGTAGTTCAGTGTTTTGTGCAGGACAAATTGTACCCAACCACTTGATAATCAATAAAGAAAAGAGTTTCCATGCCAACCTTCAAGCTTGGACAAGAATCCATTGCACCATAACTCTAAAGAGATGACAGTGTACTCTAACTGAAAGAAAGAACTTTTTAAAAATAAGAACTAAAAAAGCCAGAACAAGTTTCATAAACACTATTGTTAACTTGTTGGAAACATACTCACAAATTGCAAAGTCCATCGTATTGCAAAATATTTATTTAACTAACGCCCCTATAGTCCCAAATTTTAATCTGCAGCTACTGAGACAGTAGCATAGACAAATAAGAATGTTAACTTATTTTCTTTTTTTAATGGGCCGGTTCACAGTGAAAATTAAATTCCTTTTTCCTTACATCATTCTGACTTTCCCTTCATCTCTGAGCACAGTAGTTTATTAAACACAGTAATTTATTTAAAAAGATTCAAAGCTCATTTTTCTTGGCACTGGGCCTGATTATGCAAGCAACCATCTGTCTTCCATAGTTTTTACCCATCCTCCAGGATCAGGCAGAGTTGACATATTCCAGGTCCCATCCATTAAATGGTGTCATCTGGTGGGACCTGGGAAGTCTATCTACTCTGTCACAGTGCTTGTCCTCTGGAACAACATCTCCCCAGAGACGTGTTTGGCCCCAATTTTAACCTTGTTTAAAGGAGCTATTTAAAGCTGCTGTTCTTCCAAATCTTGGACAAGGGTCATTGTGGGCTTCTTATGCATTGTATGTCTCTTTTTAGAGTGTGTGTGAATGTGTTTCTGGAGGCCTATTGCTGTTTTGTTTCTATTTTTAAAACAGCATTTTGTTTGCATTTTTTATAATTGTTTTTAATATTTTAATATTAACATAATTTAATTTAATTTAATATGCAGTAATATTTTAATATTGTGCGCTGCCCAAAGTTGGCATGTTGAGCAACCTTATACATATAATAATAATTATATTTAATTTTCTAAACAAAAGACCATGGAAAACAGCAATGCATAAAACCCGGCATTTTGCAAAGTAGAAAGTTTATCTTTTTGGATAAATTGACAAAGTTAAACTATTACATTTCTTCAACCTTTTTAAATTTTAAGGAATTTAACAGCTTAACTCTCAATAATGACCATGATATCGTATAGGGTATAAGTTTTGGGAAACCAACAAGAAACAGTGATTGTAATACTATTATATTTAGTATATGCACAAAATGGGAAATTTCCAGTCAAAGTCAGCCATGAAGAAGGACCAGAGAGAAAGTGAATTATATAATTTGTGTCATTACCATGCTAATGCATGGGGTATCACAATGGCTTTCATCAACACACACACATTTGACTATAATGAAGCAATTGTCTAAAAACTCAAGAATTGGGGGGGGATGTCAGGTTTCAAGGTCAGCACTAGGGTAAATGCAGCTTGAAGTGCTGACGGGGGGAAGCTTGAATGGAAAACAATATTTCTTTATTTCTTAGATTTATACTAATCAATATCCACTGACTAGCACAGTTAACAATAGCCATGTGGCAAATAATAATAAAATGCAATTTCCACAATGAAGGTAAAAATGACAATGTAAAACCAAAAACAATACATTCTCTATGATAGCTCTAAAACAATTCAGCTTTTAAAAGCATATGAAAAGCCAATAATGTGGAAACCAACTGCATTGAAAAGTCCATAACCAGTGGTGGGATCCTCCCGGTTTAACAACCAGTTCAGTGATCGCGTGATTTTCTGCACACACATGCAGTTTGAAGAAATCTTCACTTCCGGTTTCTTCGGAGGAGTAACACAGCTGATTTGCACGACAATCCACTCTACCGTGCGTATCAGCTGAGAAAATAGCGTGGGCGGGTGGGCCCATCTGATCATTGGGGCAAACCGGTTTGCTCCCAGCTGATCATCGGAGCTACCAGTTCGCCTAAACCGGTCCGAACTGGTAGAATCCCACTTCTGTCCATAACACATTTCTCCCCACTGGTGTGTGTGTGTGTGTGTGTGTGTGTATCTGTTTCTGTCTCTCCCTCCCTCCCTTCCTCCCTCTTTCTCTCTGTCCTTCCCTCCCCCCCACGTGTGTGTATTTGTGTGTGTGTGTAAGGGACCAGCATGGTTTTTCAATGGCATCCAGGACACTATAAAGATAAAACAGTTTCCTTTAGGAAATATAAAATGTATCTTATATACTGTTCTGATCATCACATTAGAAAAAAGACCTGGTAAAAGTACTGAAGAAGGTAGCCAAAATGAATAGGGATTAGCTGATTTTTCATACATCGCTTATTTAACATATGGCATTCATTACTACAAGATACAGCACTGGCCCCTACGCTAGATAGTTTTAAAGGAGGATTGGATAAGAAATGCTGCTCTTAAAGACTTAATGTTACTTCTGAGCTTAGTTAGCATGCCTCCAAATATCAATTTCATAGGATCAACAGCAGACGCAATGGATGCTCAGGTCTCCTGCTTGTAAGCAATCTGGCTGGACACTGAAAGAAGCAAAATGCTACATTAAAATGCATTTTGAATTGATCTGGCTGAGTTACTCCTATGTTTTAAAACCTTAAGAGAGACACCATAGCTCAGTAGCATACCAAATACTTTGCATTCAAAATGTTTCAGGTTCAATGCAATTATATATGAGATTAGACTTTCCTGTAGCTCTTTGCTGCCATTTTGCGTTTGTCCAGACTTTTGAAGATCAGATCTAATTTCCCTATTTTTTTTTCTTCCTTTCAGTAGTGTCTAATTATCAGAGACTGTCCAGACAAGTTCCTGTAGTTTCCTTGGCAAGATTTTCCAGAAGTGGTTTTCCATTGCTTTCTGACCAGGGCTGAGAGAGTGACTGGCTCAAAGTCATCCAGCTAGCATTGAACTAAAGACAGGATTAGAACTCATGGCATCCTGATTACTGTTACCTTAACCATTACCCAAACTGGCTTCCCACCCCTAAAATATAAATATATATTTCAGCCCATACTGTATTGCTGAGATAATTTATATTTTTAAAACCAGGATGATGAATTAATAGATGCATTGTGTTCTCTATTTTGACCCTTTTATACCAAATTAATTGCTTTCCCAAACAATCTCCCTCTGTCCCAACCATATCTGAAAAAGATAGAACTATTCCTTCCTTAACTTGTCTAGCTCTGAAGATTAATACTTCTGTTTTATACCCTGCTTTTCAAAAGACTCAATTTATGTGAGAGAGAATATGTAAGAGACTCTAAGAAATTGGTGAGATATCTTATGGTAAATGAGGCTGCATCCAAAAAGCCATTTAAGAATACAAATCTTGCATATGGGATCCTGCTCAACTAACAGCCAATAGGCATGTCCATCATCTATCAAGTATGGCATAAACATAAAAAGTACAGAGGAATTAAGAAATTTGGAAAAAAGGAAGGAAGGAAGGAAGGAAGGAAGGAAGGAAGGAAGGAAGGAAGGAAGGAAGGAAGGACAGCTAGATTTAGTATATGTTAATGCTACTTATTATACTTCTCCCATACTTTTTATTCCCCCAAGCCATTCTGTCTTCTGCCAGAGACATAAACCACTTTATACATTATTTTTAACTTGCTTTTTATGGAGCTCATAAATGCATCCAACCACTACTTTGTCAGTTATTTGATTCGTTCATTTGGTCCTCATTTGTTTGTTTATTTTCTATTTATTTATCAAATTTATATAGCTACCTATTCTTTCACAGTGACTCTGGACAGCTTACAAGCAATAAAAACAGTCTAGAAAAATGGGAAAAACAACAACAATAATCCCCATCACCCACCCTGGTGACAACATATAATCAAATGATCTGTGATGGGCTCCACTCAAGGTTCCCCAGGCTTGCTGGCAAAACCAAGTCTTTGGGGCCTTACAAAAGAATGTCAAAGTAGGTGCCAATCTAATTTCTGAAGGGTTAATATTCCAAAGGGAGGGAGCCCTTCTTCTGTGTCCCACCAGATGTACCTTCTTAGGATGGGACCTGCAACATTCTTTGCCTTCTTCAGAGCACAGCCAACCCCCATCCAATCAGAGCAAGCCAAACCCCAACCAATCAGAACACACCTCCACCCAATCAGAACACAGCCAATCTCCCACCCAATCAGTTCACACCCCCGCTGGCAGTTAAAAGGAAGAAACAGCTGCACACACATTGCTCCTAGAAGCACGAAGCCGAGAACACCAGCCTGAAGATGACAAATGAGACTTCGTCGAAACGTTGCCAAGAAACCTCCAATTTTACGCGGGAGAAAACCCGAATAACCAAAGACCTACATATAAACACCCACAAAAACCTCAGAAAACATATATATATACATATACACACACATACTTGTATGTATCCTTATAAATCAATACGAATAGTATCTGTCTATCTGAGACTATTTCTTAAGCACTATTAAGTAAACATTGAATATAAAATTAGTATTTAATTTTGAGTGAGCAAATGTGTTTTCACTGGGAATTAGCAAAAATATGTCAGGGAGATTAAGAGAAGTATTGGAAGCTTCAATTTTAAAAATGTAGATGTAAAGATGATGAGAAATGCACTGAATTTTTTTATCGGTACATTGGTAATTCAGGAGCAGAGAAAATGTCTGATCCAGGTAAAGCTTTTCCTGATCTTTGCAACACAATCTTTTTAAAAACTAGAATACAAGGGACTGAACTCATCCTCTTCTGTTTCATAATAACTGCCTTGGCACTAAGTATGTGAATTTAACTTCTGCTCCTAGCACAATGTTCCAGTTTGGAAAGAAAATTCTACCTGATTTTTCTTGAAAAAAAGTATAAGGGAGTTCTGGCTACCTGGTAGTAAATCCTAGCTTAATTAACCCACTGTTATGTACCTCTTTTTGTTGTACTGAATTAGGTTTAAAATGATTCAAGTTTGAACATGTCCTATTAATTCCAGTGATCTAATTGTTACCACTTGAGAGAATGTCAATTGCAAATTCTCTCTGGGAAAACATTCTGCTAAGCCTGAAGAAGCTGCCTTGATAGGCTACTAGGCAGAAATATGAGAGCTCATAAATTTCCAGAACTTGTCTGGCTTGACAAAAATGCTCCTCAACTAAGATGTATGTGATGTGGCCTCAGAAAGGAATTCATGTAATGCTTTCAGAGTGGCGGTGTTGGACAGTCTAGTAGGGACAAAATATAGCTTGAATGGTGATGAAGTGGATAAAGAGTGATTATGGGTGTTTATTCTGATGAGTTCAGTAGCTTGAATTGTGACCTCCAGTGTGAATAAGATGAATTGTTTGAACATCACCTGCTTTAGTTCGGAAAGGAGTGACAGTGACTAATAAGCCTTAATTAGTGGTCCCCTTTTCACCTGTACTATATAAAGCACTCTGGCTTGTTCATCTTGGAAGCCAAATACCTTGAGAAAAAAAAAAAAGAGAAAATCCAATTGGCTGGGAAAGAGAGCATGTCTGATTACAAAATTGATTATGCTGGCGTAAATGAAGAGTAACTCAAGGGGACTTCTCTGAAAGAAAAGGGCATGACACAGGTGGACACAATGCAGTCAGACTGCTTTTAATTAAAAACCACTTCTGTCTGGAAAACGTAGAAGTCTAGATGTAATTCTGCCCAATTTGCTTAACTGCCAATTTGCAAGATATAATTTAGCATTTTCGAGTGGCCCCACATGGCAGCTTTCTGTGTTTCTAGTCCAATGTTTTAGTGGTAAATTGCAAATGTGGGAATTATCTCTGGATAAGGAAGATACTTTTGGATATATGGATGACATACTAATGAATGGTAAATTCATTGCTTCTCTGTTACAATTTGAGCTTTGAAATACACAGAAATGTGTACATGGAAATACACACAGTTCCAATCACATGTGGCCAATATGGTTATATTTTGACAAAAGCATTTTGCTTTAGAAAACAGCTGAGTATCCCTTATTACTTAAAATGTAAAGAAAGAAATGTGCTCTAAATAAGCTAAATAAGCTACATTTGGAGCCTTATCAGTCAAGACATTTCATGACGATTATCATTTGCTGAAAATTCAAGTGATTTGGGCAATCTAGGGAATCTGGAAATCTATGAAAACTTTCTGAGTATCACTCTCTTTCAGCACAGTTGATTTCATGGGGTTGTTGTTAAGATTCTACATAAGCTGAATTGAGCTCTTGAAGAAGGGAGATGGTATAAAATCAACAAGTAAGTGAGTGTAAAACAATATTAGCCAACATGGAGAATAAATATTTGAGAAAATAGTAACCATTATAGAGGATGTTCTGTAGGAGCTATATTTTACTTGAATCAAATCGTTATTGTCAGAGACCAACATATTCATAAACCTGACATTCATCAAGCTAACCAAGTTTTATTTTCTTAAAAGTGCTAAACAAATGCACATGTTCATAACAAGGTCACAGTATAACAAAGATGGGTAATACAAAAAGAAAAGGGAAAGAGGCATCTAAAATTCTAAGACATTACAGCCATGGTCTGGAGTTTTATGAATCATGGTTCAAATTCAGCACATTCAAAGCATCCATTACCTTTTGTCTATCATTAGCAAATGCAAGTCAATTTTCCTGCTCCTCTAATCAACTTAAAGATGTTCCTTTCTTATATTAATCTCCACTGAACCCATTGATCACTTCTGTTCAAAGAGAAACTCCTAAAATAGTCAGCACATTGAAAAAAAAAATACCATACAAAAGCAAAATTGTGCTAATTGCAAAAATAATTTTCCATTGCTGGTCTCTGTGAATAAAAGGGATGAATGAATTGCATCTGATTGGAAAGAGAGGTGAGAAAATTCTTGGAAGCAAATGTTTCCATAACCATAGATTTTTTCCTCTCTTTTGAAACAGTAGGAAAAGCAGGAATCCCCCCCACCATTTTCAGCCTTGCAGCAAGAAGATGTTATTCTTTCTCACTATAAGTATTCAGATTCTGGTGAGGAATACCATTAAAGGGAACAATTTCTCCGGCTCAGCAATTTTAAAAGTCTGGAGATCAATCATTTGGCTTCTCTGCAAAATATACCAGATTGTGAAAGAATCTTCTTCACCACTTTTCACATTATCCCATCTAGCTAATTATAATAGACCTCTACCTGCATTCACTGTTCTGTAAGTTCGTTCTTATTTTTCAAGAAAGTCTACTTAATCTTTCTTCCCAGGCCTTTGGGAAAGAACATTATTTCAATTACATTTACTTTTGTACACTTACAGTTTGAAAAGTCATAGTTTCTGAATATGATCTCATTTTCTAATAAAAATGGATACATCTATGCCTTTATTAGAAAAAAATATAAAATATATAATGTGATAAATTAATTGCATAAATGTGTACTTTGGTTAAAATGATGATGGAAAATCAGGGTACTTCATCTTAGGACAGAGAGAGGCCTAAATGACATATGTAATCTTTTCCAACAAAATTAGCATCCTTGGAAGTCATTCTAGTATAAGGACAAAGCAACACCTTAGTTTGAATGCTTGACTTCTTTTTTTAAATTTGTTTTTACAATATTGGGTAGCTGATACATGGCAAGATTCTATAAACATTTACTAATTTTGAGAAATAACTAGAAATTCTTTGATCGTTTGAAAGCTTTAGAAAAATTAACTTCTGTTATGCTTCATTTACTGAAACACTTTATATGACACAAAATAAATATTATTTTTCTCCCAACATTCAGTGGTGCTGTTGTGTTCAGACTGATAAAATTGTAAAAACATAAGCTGTCACCGGGTTAACTGTAGAACTTTCTTTCAAGTAGGTGTTTATGAATCAACACAATCCTTAATTCACAAGTTTACTATGTAAAATATCTGTACAACTTTTCTCTCCCTCAAGAATTAGTTCGCCTATACTAATAATGGATAGATTTATAATAAAGTGCCTATTTTGTCTCAGATAACCGAAGCACTAAAAATTATAGTTTCTTCCCCCTTACTTTTCCCAACCACTGACTTTCACCTGAAACATACCTTGAGTATAAAAGTGTTATGTATTGAATGTATATAGTTGTGTTAAGCCCTGCTAAAGTGAAACTAACCTTTAGATGATGCTCACTGTTAGCTCCAACTGTTTTGGAGGGAAACTTTGAACATTCATATTTGGGCGGGTTTTTCAAGCATTATGATTGGTTAAGACCCTGTGGGCCCAGAGTATAAATTACAGGCATTTGCCTCCTGTTGCTCAGTTCCAGTTTTGAGCCAATAAATGCTGTTATAGCTATGCTGGTCTGGTTCTTGTCTACTGAAGCCCACTACACAATAAAAAATAAACATGATGAAAAGCTAAGGTATAAAGCACTATTGTAGGTAATCTGTTTTTGCTGCACCCTTTAATGAACCATATTTTATTCATATTTTTAGGCAAAATGCACATGACTCAACCATATGTTTCACCACTTATATATTACAGAGAATCCATTAGTTGGGTGTGCTACCTAATGAGTTGCATTGCAGTTATCTTAATGATTCCTTTTAAAAAGTGCTGACATCAGGTTTTATTAAGACATCCTGCTCCTATATTATGCACAAGCTTTGCTAGATTTTTCTTTGGAGTAAGACCATAGCAAAGCATGAATTAACCACCGGACAGAAGAGAGCTGCTATTAATTTTTCTTATAATGCTTCTGACAGAGTATTATTCCAGGATATTGTGAAAGAATGGCTCCAAGCCACTCGGTGCTTATATATTAGCTAATCAATAGATTTAGTGTTTTGCTTTGTTTTTGAAGGTGGTCGAAGCTCTGCTTATTAATCAAAGCAGCACATAATTGCTGAAAGATCTATCCGCCTGATCAGATTTTTATTCAGTTGAGTTGTTTTGAATTTTAGAACAAACTAGACAACCTGTGTCCCATTGGATCAACATTTCAGAGAGAGATCCTTACCTAAATAGAGAAACAGAATGACCATGGGTGAAAATAAAGCGATGGGAGAAGGAGTAACTTGCCAGCTTTCTCACTGAGTTTCCTTGTGGGAAGCTGGCAGGGAGCATCGGAAAATTTCTTTCCTTTGTCCTTCCTTCCCTCCCATTTCTGCTGTTTACTTTGTTTGTGGCAAGAGAGAAAGTCAGTGGGGAAGCCAGGAGACGTTGTAGGTCAGAGGCTAGCAGGCAGTAAGGTGCTGCCAGGTGGCAAAAGGAATGGGGTGTGTGCGCACACTGGGGTATAGATCAGTGTGCATGAGAGGTGTTGTGAGAGTGAGAAAGATTGTATAAGGGTGGCACAGATAAGGTTGAATCATATGGATATGCAGGAGATTCCACATGGGTCAGGGAAGGCACTTAGGAGGGCAGAATGAATTGGAAGTATGCAAGGGGTGTCATGGGTCAAGAAAGGCCTTCCCTTCCCTTCCCTTCTTTTCCCTTCCCAACAGGTAGGTAAGTTACTGCTGCTATGTAGGGGAGGGAGTGGGGGATTGCAAGACTGGCTGGTAAACTGTCATGGAATATTGAAAATGAAGACCATGTGACTTCAGTAGCAGCTTTGCAGCAGCCAGTAATATTGAAGCAGCCACAGATTCCTCAAATTTTATTCCCAGATTTTGGACACCTTATATTAACTCATTTGAGGTACTTTGATTCAAAAATTGTTGTGCTGTGATGCATAGTTTTGTCTATGTTAAAAATCATGGCTATGAGAATTTTAGCAGCATATATGTAGACTAGACAACTCATGTTAGGTCATTGTTTCAAAGATAATTTCTGAAAAGAGAAACAGAATGACCAAGGTCAAAAAAGGAGTGGGAGCAGAAACAACATCCAACTTTCTGCCAATTTGACCACAGCTGACTGTCCATTGTAGCTGACGATGAGTCTAGTTTGGGGTGGGCTACTCTACCTGATCTCCAGCAGCTGAAGGAAGGGCTGGCTTGCCTGGCCTCTGGAGGGTTAGGGCTGAAGTGGTCTACTGAACATCTGGGTGGTAGCCCAAACAGCACAATAGCACTGAATAAATCACAAATTTACTAAATTTCAGTTCCATGAGAGTCATGGGTCCTGGATTTTGGATGCATTCTGTAAGTTATCTCATTTAAGGTAACTTGGTTCAAAAATGGTTACTCTATGATGCATTGTTTTATTCAGTTAAAGATTACAGACCTGAGTGTTTTAGTATACAGATATATTTTACATTCAGTGTGCTTTCTCATCAAATGTAATTTCCATTCTTTGTGCTATATAAATAGTTCATAAATAATTTCAGTCCAAGAATATATACATGCAATATAAGAAAATAACTCCACCTCTTACATGGTAAATGAAAAGTGAGAGTGATAGGACAGAGAAAATGTTGAATGATTTTAAGGACCTGAAAAATGCTAGATATTGTTGGACTGAAATATTGACTTTTTTATTTGTTTCACTGGACATGAGCAAATACATAATGGAAGTATATTTCTTTTTTTTTTCTTGTTCAGCTATTTGCCTTTGATGGAAGTAGTTCACAGAGATCACTTTAATACAGTATGGAATTCCTTATTTTATTTTGCTGGTAGACCATCAATATTAGATTCAATCAACTTTGTCAGTACTTATTAAAATATTGTATATATTTATATTTTTATTGTTCCTTACAAAATGTTCTCCAGCAAATTATTTAGTCCTGCCTCAATAATTTTTATACTGTATTATTGACTGATAGTTCAGGAAAAAAATGATTAGGAAAGGCAGAACTGACATTAAAAATAAAAACATGTTTTAGTTAATTAGAATGAGCAAATTAAGTTTCAACAACTCCAAGCAAAGAAACAAATAAAATAATTTAAACTCAGAATCTTCTGAAGCAAAGAGAAAATTTCTATAGTCATTAAGTTATCAGTTTAGGAGAGAGACTGTTATTCTTAAAAATGATACTCTTGGGAAGAGTGTCTCTTAGACTGTAGAATTCCCAAGGGAATATAGAACATCAGGAGTGTATGCCAAGAGTACATGCTCCTAATAGGATCATTCAAGGTGTGAAGGTCATCTCAGCGGCCCAAATAAAGCAAGGAAGCACCTATACTGGACAACAACAATATAGGGAAATTCTGGAAGTGGACAATCACTTTAGTGACAATGAAAAAGTGATCAATTCATGCTGCACAGGAGATGGCAAACCACTCCTGGATTTTTCAGAGAGCTATTATGAGAGACAATTACAACAACATCAGTAAAGACCTTGAGAATGGAAATAGATATAGAAAAATAAGAAAAATATTTCAAAAGATCTCTGAACTCAGAAGGAGGTTCCAATCTCAAACTGGAATGCTAAAGGACTCAAGTTGTTTACTGAAGTACTCAAGTTCAGTACTCAAGTACTGAAGTACTACAGTAGGTGTCATTCAAGACAGCTTATAAGACATCCCTCATTTACAAAAAGCTCTAGTAGTAGAACATGAAGTTAGATCAGTACTACAGTTATTACCAAGTCAGAAGGTTACAGGAACTGATGGAATTACCACTGAAATATGGCAAGCAATAGAAGATTGGTAAAGGGTCTAGCAAAGCTATGTTGACAAATCCATTTGGAAGACATCAGTCTACATTCCAGTTCCAAAACAGGAAACTTACCAGAGTGTGCAAACTTACCATCCAATAATTTCACATGCCAGCAAAATCATGCTTAAGACCATTCAGCACATGTTAGAGCCCTAGATAGAAAAGCAGCTTTGATTGCACAATTATGGACACCATCTTGACATTTTTGAGCCTCTTTTATTATACTTTATGTTTTAACTAGAATTGGATTTGCCAGCCTAATGTGTACTAAATTGAGCCTGATCTTCCTTTTTTTTTCTTCACCATATTGCAATTTACAAATACTCTCTAGAGCTGGGAGACAGGGAGTATGACAGAAAGTCAATAAAAACCAACCAACCAAGGATAGAGAGACATAGGCTATGGATGGTAGAAGAAGAAACAGTGAAATTCTCAAAGCTATAGAACAGTCAAAGATTTTGATTTCTTACAACTGTTGGCCTATTGTCAATGCCATTGACCATCAAGATTGGCTCAAACAGACCTGAGCTGTCATCCCAGTAGTGAAATCTAAAATTTGTTACTACTGGTTCTGAGGGTGTGGCTTGGTGGGGGGTAATGTGACTGGGTGGGCGTGGCCATCTTTTTTTAAAACCATTTTTTCTACAACCTCTTCGGCGAAGAGGTTGTAAAAAAATGCTTTCAAAAGGCTCTGACAATCCCAGCTGAGTTGCCTGATCGGCAGAGGCTTTTTTTCTTTTAAATGCCTCTGACAATCAGGCAACTCAGCTTGGATCGTCAGAGGCTTTTAAAAAAAAAAAAGCCTCTGCCGATCAGGCAACTCTTTGATGATCCCAGATGAGCTGCATGATAATCAGAGGCTTTTTTTAAAAAAGCATTTTAAATGCTTTTAAAAGTAAAAAAAAAAAGGCCTCTGAGGATTGTGTGGCTCAGCTGGGCATGGGTGGGGGGGGCAGGAATTTTTGCTACTGGTTCTCCGAATCACCCGCCTCCATCGCTACCGGATTGGGTGATCCAGTCCGAACTGGGAGCATTTCACCCCTGTGTCATTCTGTATGATAAGCATATTTCAATAAGCCTTGACAACTCTCAGTAGCACCCTAAACATCTTTCAAATAGAATGCTACCCTTAGTAAAATCCTATCCTTAGTAAAATCCTATCCTTAGTAAAACAGACAAATGTAGATTTGCCAAAAGTACTCTAGAAGATGGCATTAGCAATTGCTGCATGTTTTATCAAGAGGGGACTGAATGTGGTAATCTATCATATATGGCATCTGTTATTTTTTTTCTATCTACCTACATATCCCTGTCATCAAGGTCATGCCACAGCATTGTTTTCAAAGCAGCTCAAGAGAGAAAAATATAAAAATAAATTCTGTGGTTAGTATCACTGTACATTTATAAAGAATAAGACTTAATCATAGTCGGATGCAGCAAACCACAATGACACCAAAATGACATAATACTATATATATAAATACCACCATTATATACTTGTTTTTTAAATGTTTGACCCAAAAGCTCAAAGCATTTGCATGATGAAGTCACAATGGACCTGCCAACATATTACAACTCCCACCATCATCCTGCTCTTCTGTAGATGTCTGGATGGAATGAGGATTTTTTTTTAAAAAAACAGCTGTTTTCTTCTGATTTTAAGAGAGATAATAAAGTTCTTTTTTACAACTAGGGAGTCTTCCCTCAATTACAGAAAATCATTGAGTGCCTTGGGCCAGTTTCTCTCTCTCTCTCCTTCTCTCCCTCCCCCCCCCTCTCTCAGATAAATTGAAGGGAGATCCCCATGTAAAGTGCCTTTTACTCCTAGGGAAGAAAAGGAGGTATATTTAGCCAATAAATATATTCTTGTCTTTTAAGTCTTCTGTGAACTTCACGATGGGTGAATACTCCCTTTCACTGTATTCCTGCTCACTATGGACTTCACTGTTAGCCTGCATCCAGAATAAATGTCTAGAGGTCAATAGGTCAGTATTGAAGAGCCTGATGGAAATAGGAACGTTGTATATAATCTGCCGTCTTGGAACCCTGGTACAATGGAATACAGAAATGCTTGCAGTGAACCCAGCCAAAATACTTTGAGGACATTGTTTGCAAACTGCATGCCTAAGTAGAAAAGGTCATCCTTAAAATCTTTGTTGTCAGTGACAACCTGAATTACTGCCTTTGCCCATGACTATACTCCTTGTTATAATTCCCCACTGTTGTGCTTTCTTGGTGGCCTTACAGACTTCTCCTAGTTGTCTTTGCTTTACTAATCCCTGATGCACTTTACTTTAGCTCTGCACTTGGAAATGCCAGTGTTATATCCCATAAAGAGTTCATGTCACAAAAGATCCCCAGGTGGGATAAACAGGATGTATGTGGCAAAAATAGATAGTAGAATTTAGCCTGGGGCTAAAGAGCTGGTTAAATTTATTCTTTTAACGATAGCTTTCTGAATAATTGACTATGAAATTTGTGCAGGTTTCAATCTATTCTGTGGTTACTTTCTTCAGCTCTGGTGCTTCAAAATTTATTTCTCCTCCTGTTCTCTGCGTTTGTTTCCTACGTGACATCTCTTAAGTTTCTTTTATTTGTCATGAAGAACGTACAGAATTCATCTTCTTATTGCTCTTTAAACTACAGTGTTTATGCTTGCAAAGACTATCTGGTCTCTGAATGAGAGACCTTCACTGGACATAAGAAAATTAGATGTTATATATATATATGCATTTACAAAGGAATGTGGTGGCTCAGTGGCTAAGATGCTCAGCTTGTCGAGCAAAAGGTTGGCACTTCAGTGGTTCAAATCCCTAGTGCCGCATAATGGGGTGAGTTCCCATTACTTGTCCCAGCTTCTGCCAACCTAGCAGTTCGAAAGCACATAAAAATGCAAGTAGGGACCACCTTTGGTGGGAAGGTAACAGCGTTCTGTGTACCTTTGGCATTTAGTCATGCCAGCCACATGACACGGAGACGTCTTCGGACAGCGCTGGCTCTTCGGCTTTGAAACGGAGATGAGCACCGCCTCCTAGAGTCAGGAACATATGTGCAAGGGGAACCTTTACCTTTACCTTTATATGCATTCACACTTTATTCACTCACATCATTCATATATAAACATATAAACAGGTAGTTCTTGGCTTACCACAACAGTTGGGATCAGAATTTCTGTTGCTAAGCAAGGAATTAAATGAGTCTTATTCAATATTATGAGCTTTTTTTTTTTTTTTTTTGCCATGGTTGTTAGGCAAATCACGGCCATAGCAGGGGTGAAATCCAGCAGGTTCTGACAGGTTCTGGAGAACTAGTAGCAGAAGTTTTGAGTAGTTCAGAGAACCGGTAGTGGAAATTTTGAGTAGTTCAGAGAACCGAACCTCTGGCTGGTCCTAGAGAAGGGTTGGAATGGAGATTTTACAATATCCTTCCCCTGGAGTGGTGTGGAAATGGAGATTGTGCAGTATCCTTTTCCTGCCACTCCCACCAAACCACGCCCACAGAACCATTAGTAAAAACAATGAATTTCACCACTGGACCATAGGTATTTGAGTCATGCAGTTGTTAAATGAATCTGGCTTCCCTGATTAACTTTGCTTTTTGGAAGCTGTCTGGGACACCATCATAACCATCATAACTAGATGCCAGTTGCTAAGTTTCTGGATTTTGATCATGTGATCGTGGGGGATGCTGCAATAGTTGTAAGCGGGAGGACCAATTGCAAGTCACTTTTTCAGTGCCATTTTTAGGATGTTAAATTTTTCTCTGAATACTAATAATGTGGGTTTTGGACCTTAGAAGTCAGATTATCAGTTTCATTAAAACCCAAATTGCCAACCAATTTTAAGAAGACCTGGTTTCTTTTATCCTCAGAGATATGAACTGATGTAACATTGACATTTTTGTGCCCTTGAAGATGGATTGTATTTAAATTTCTTATTAGGAATATACGTTCTTCTGATTTAATATATTCTATAGAAACACGTATTCTGATATATTTTCAGTAGGGTTTTTTATCTTCATTCTTTCTTATTCATATATTTTAAGCTGCCTCAACTTTTATTGGTGATGCAGAAATATTTATCATATTTGTTAAAGTTTGTATTACCTGCCAGAAAAGCAATTTATCATAACAATACATGAATGACTTTTCGGATTATTAAAATACCATCACAGCAAAAAAAGGCCCTCACTATTCCATTTAAAAACTTCCTTTTGTTGATTTAAGGATGAGCCAAATTATACCAAAAAAAGAAGAAAATTTAGAATATTTGTTTATTTTATTTAAAACATTTATATAGCCATGCTTCTTTCAGCCAACTCTGGATGCTCCCAGTCAAAAGTTAAAATAAACATAAAACATCAGTTTATATAGCACATCAGTTTATATGGCACATCAGTTATAATGCAATATTTCAGGCAAACTCTGCCCACAGTCTGGAATTTGATCCTGATGAGGCTCAAGGTTGACTCAGCTTCTGTCCTTCTGTGGTTAGTAAAATGAGGACCCATACTGTTGGGGGCAATGTGCAAATAATAGTGACATTGTAAACCACCCAGAAAATGTTGTAAAGCACTATGGGGTTGGTATATACTATATTTTTCACTCCGTAAGATGCACCTGACCATAAGACACACTTAGGTTTAGAGGAGGAAAACAAGAAAAAAAATATCAGGTAGAGCCTAAGAGGACCACAGATAAGTGTCCTCTCATGTGCCAGCTCTGCCTATTGACTCCTGCACTGCGGAAAAGAGACAGAAGAGGCAGGGTTCAGCACTGTAAAAGGACCCCGCCGCCCCAGCCTAGCTGCTATTCACCAAAGGACCGCCACCGGTCCACCATTGGGGACCCCTGAGGTAATACACTTTATGGTCTGTGATGCAATATTCGCTCCATAAGACGCACAGACCTTTCCACCCACTTTTCTTTTGGGGGGGAAGTGTGTCTTATGGAACGAAAAATACAGTAAGTGTAAATGCTATTGCTATTGCTAAAATACTAAAACAATAACAAAACCTGATATCAATCCATGTTAACATGCCAGCATCTAATCTTTCACCAACACTTGAGCAAAAACCTTCAAAGGCAGGAAGAGTAGAGACCTGCCAAAGTTCAGGGGGAAGGATGTGCCAGGGGTTATTATGGAAAAGGCACTCTTTCTAGTTCTCATTAGATGACATTATTCAGAAGAAGTGACCAAGGGAGTGGCCACCCTATCTGAACTGGTAGGATGGATAGATGTCACTTTGTTGTTGTTAGTTGCAAAGTCGTGTCCGACCCATCATGACCCCATGGACAACTTTCCTCCAGGCCTTTCTGTCCTCTACCATCCCCTGTAGACCATTTAAACTCATGCCTACTGCTCCATCCAGCCACCTCCATCCAGCCACCTTGTTCTCTGCCATCCCCTTCTTCTTTTGCCCTCAATCGTTCCCAGCATTAGGCTCTTCTCCAGTGAGTCCTTCCTTCTCACAGATGTCACTACAAAATGTCACTACAAGATGTCACTACAAAATGTCATTACAAAATGTCACAGATGTCACTACAAAAAGAATAGATATAGAGAATGTGTATTTAGTAGAAAGCAGTTGCCACTTAGAAAATAAGGCATGAAAAATATGGGGCAGGGGAATTACTTCCTATTTGGTAGTCTGGACCTCTTCACCCATCTGTAATCAAGGTTTCCTTGCAGACCTTAACTTTTCAGTTACTCAATATTTGAAATGAATTAGTGGCCATATACCATTTAATATGAAAGATGTGGATTAAAAATGACAGTGATTCCAAACCTATCTTTAAACATTTATGTAAAGCCGCTGGGTGAGATCATCCGTGGTTTCGGGGTGAAGTACCACCAGTATACTGATGACACCCAGCTGTACATCTCCACCCTGGACCACCCCAACGATGCCCTTGAAGTGATGTCTCAGTGTCTGGAGGCCGTGCGGATCTGGATGGGGAGGAACAGGCTCAGGCTCAACCCATCCAAGACCGAGTGGCTGTGGTTTCTGACGTCCCGATATAGTTAGTTGACGCCATCGCTGAATATTGGGGGCGAATCGCTGCCCCCCAAGGAGAGGGCTCGCAACTTGGGCGTCCTCCTGGACTCACGGCTGTCTTTAGAAGAGCACTTGACAGCCATGACCAGGAGGATCTTTCATCAGGTTCGCCTGATTCACCAGTTGCATCCCTTTCTGGATTGGGACTCCCTACACACAGTCACTCATGCCCTCGTTACCTCCCGCCTGGACTATTGTAATGCTCTCTACATGGGGCTCCCCTTGAGGAGCACCCGGAGGCTCCAACTGGCACAGAGTGCAGTTGCGCGGGTGGTTATGGGAGCAACATGGCGCTCCCATGTGACACCTCTCCTGTGCGAGCTGCACTGGCTCCCGGTGGTCTTCCGGGTGCGTTTCAAAGTTTTGGTTACCACCTTTAGAGAGCTCCATGGCTTAGGACCTGGCTACTTACGGGATCGCGTACTACCACAAACAGCCTCCCACCGGCCGGTACACTCTCATAGAGAGGGGCTCCTCCAGATGCCGTCAGCCAAACAATGTTGACTGGTGGCCCCTAGGGGGAGGGCCTTCTCTGTGGGGGCACCTACTATCTGGAACGAGCTCCCCCCGGAGATACGCTTTAAGGTGTTGGACCAGGGAAGAAGTTGGTTCCTCTTTTCTGACTGAGTTCTTGTGTTCTTCTATGCATGCACTTATTCGTCTGTTGGTTTGTCCGATGTATGTAGTGGGGCAGGCGGTGCATGGGATTTCATATACTCCTTGATTTTCTAACTCAATTTTGTCTTTGGGATTCCTTAGGATGGTGGATATTTTTTGGTTTGTGCAGAATGCTGTCTTGATGTTATGTTTGTGGAGGATTTTGCTTCTTCCCTGGTCCAACACCTTAAAGCCACAGGACATGATATTGACTTTAAAAAGACCAGAACTATCGCCAAAACTGAACACTTTAACAACAGAATAATCAGAGACGCCATTGAGATAGAAAAATGCCCACACAGCATGAACAAACGAGACGATACCTCCCGCCTACCAGCCATTTGGAAACCCGCCCTTATTGACAAACAAGTCCCTAACACGACGAATGACACCAGACCCACACTCACGAGAGCCACACAGGATGTCACCACCACACATCCACGCAGAAAGCAGACTCAAACCCACACTGATAATGAGCCACGACCAAGGACCAGAAGCCAGACCGCAGCTGCATCATTAGCCACTTTAAACCCCTCCAATCCATACATGAAGCAGACTGACACCCACCATGAAGAGCTTGCACGGCCACAAACACGAAGCCAAACAACAACAACGCAGCTCACCAGCTCAAATCCCCCTGCCCAGACTAAGCTGAGCACAACCAAGCCCCCACCCAAACAGAACACATCCCCAGCCAATCAGAGCACAACCAACCCCCCATCCAATCAGAGCACAGCCAAGCCCCTAACCAATCAGAACACACCTCCACCCAATCAGAACACAGCCAAGTTCCCACCCAATCAGCTCACACCCCCACTAGCAGTTAAAAGGAAGAGACAGCTGCGATCTCACATTGCTCCTGGAAGCACGAAGCCGAGAACACCAGCCTGAAGATGACGAATGAGACTTCGTCGAAACGTCGCCAAGACACTTCCAATTTTACGTGGGAGAAGACCCGAATAACCAAAGACCTACATATATATATATATATATATATATATATATATATATATATATATATATATATATATATATATATATATATCCTTTTTGTTCCCTTAATCAGTGGTGGGTTGCCCCCGGTTTGGACCGGTTCGCAAGAACTGGTAGTAAAACTGGCGGGAGGCCTCGCCCACCACCCTGGATGTCATCATCAGCGATTTGTGCATGTGCAGAAGTTTCTGTGCATGCACAGAAGCAAGGAGTGCAATCCCGTTGCAAACCGGTGGTAAAGGTAAGTAGAACCCACCCCTGCCCTTAATGTATTCTGTGCTGAACAAATGATGTTGGATAGTAACAAATTCTTACCAAGTTCAAAGCACTTTTTCCCCCTATAAAAATCTATGGGTACAAAAGGAAGAGATATTTGAATCTGCCTGCAAGCTGCATTTAAAGTGTACATTGTAATTGGATCTGATAATTTACTTGCTTTTTTGTTCACACTCATTTCATCCAGAATAATTGTGTATGTCATACTAATATTACTCCATTTTTTTGTTAATATTGCTCCATTCTATAGTTATGCATGAAAACAGTGCATACAAGATCATTACAGGATCATTTTCTGAAACTGACAGCAACTCATTAGATTTTTAGTCTAAATTAGGGGATGGTTAATTTAATTCCAGTCTTTTATCCTCATCTGAGAAATTTTCTTCCATTACCCATCTCCAGATTCATTCTGACTACTAGAATGAAACAAGTCTTGGGTGTTAGAAGCTAGAAAACACTACAGAACAGAAAGCTTTGTGCCACCTGGTTCATCGTTGGCTTTCTAAAGTGCCTTGGTGCATCTACTGAGCTATCTATTGATCTTGTGAAATAAATATTCAGTTTACCCATCTGGTTGGTTTTGCACATGAAATAGGAGTTAACAAAATTGTTCTTTTCAATTCAGGCAGCAATCCTTCCTGAACCAGTTCTGCTAGTATTTTCAATTATATAAGGTAAATGTGTTTCTTGCGCTGTATTATTGACAACTTTGACAAACTGAAGTGATTGAAACAGTACACAGTGAACAATAATGTATGTGTAACATAGTGTTGCTGACACTCACCAGAACACTGTTAGTAAACATTCCTATTTGATAAAGATCTTTGGTAATAAAGATATTTGGTAAAGATCTACAATACAAACCATGTTGTATTTTTTTAAAACAAAGAAGAGCTTGTATCCTTCAATTCTTGTCTTCGGTCTGAAGGCTCTGAGTTGGGTTGAGGTAATTAAAAATCTATTTTTTTTTTTATTTATTTATTTATTTATTTATTTATTTATTTATTTATTTATTTATTGAATTTATATGGCTTCCCGTTTGGCAGAGTGATATTAGGCAACTCAGAACAACCAATAAAGACAATGGAATGAAAAGAATAAACCTTTCCACCTGGTGCAAAGCCAATCAAACTATTGATGTCTTAAATCAATCGTCTCCTAGCCCAATATCTGGGGAAGAGCCAGGTCTCCATGGAAAGCAAAAAGGGTAAGGGGCACCTCAAATTTCAGATGTTAGGCTATTCCAAGACTGTCAGAAGCTGAATTAGAATTCAACATTAACTAGCAGGAGTATTGACACCATTCTCCATCCAGTCTGACAAGCCTCGGACTGAACCTAACCTCTTTTATATGCAAACACACACACACACACACACACACAGAGTTGTAAATGTATTTTAAAAGCTACGTCTTTATTACTTTGTTGTTTTGCATGTACTCTGAGAGCTTCTGCATTGGAAACAAATTCCTTGTGTGTCTAATCACATTTGGGCAAATAAAGCTGTCCTGCCCTGTCCTGTCCTGTCCTGTCCTGTCCTGTCCTGTCCTGTCCTGTCCTGCTCTGCTCTGCTCTGCTCCATTATCCTATCCTATCCTATCCTATCCTATCCTATCCTTATTAATCCATTTGACATCTGTCCCTCCAGCCTCATTTAAAAAGTTCTTCATTGTGGACTACATATGAATATTAGTCAAAAATTATATTTAAATCAAAAGCAAAAAATTATTAAATAAATGCATACAGATTTCAGCATTCCTTTAAGGTTTTTTCTTTAGAAATCATAGACCTTTAGAGCAGGATTTCAAGGTGGGTACAGGGAGAAAATAATAGAAACTATATAGAAACTAATTTGGAGAACCTTGAATGTTTCTTATTGTTTTTAGTTTTCTACTTCCTTCTGTGAATAATAAGATAGTAAGCTAAGCAGCATAGCTTGTAATGAGGATTAATTACAGAAAAGAGGGGAAATACATTTTCATTGTAGATTAATAAATTAGTGCTAGTTTTTCTTATGCTCAATAATGATGCAGCTGAAGCTCAGGATACTGTAGGAGAGAACAATAATAGCCTTTGGTATCTAAATCAGAAGTTATCTGGCAGCATTTTTTCCATGTAGCAAATTTTATGAAAAGGCAGAATCTTTGTGAACTGCAGCTCATTTCATTAGATGCCATGGAGTGGCTAAAGTGTTGACAGATTTAAATTAGGGTAGGCTGAGTGGAAGGGAAGACAGGGTGGTTATGCAGATGCAGGTTATATGTCAGGCAGATTACAATAACCCGATCAATTAACAACTGTAATATGTTAAAAGTCTCTGGACTTTCTTAGGTTGCCTGAAATCTTTTAATAAATGTGAGTTCAATAACCTCTATGTTGGAATTAGGAAGACCAGCAGCTTACTTTTGCATTTACCGACCGTATTTTCCCAAAAATAAGACCCTGTCTTATATTTTTTGAACCCTGAAATAAGTGCTTGGCCTTATTGCTATGCGCTCAAAAGCCCAATTGGGCTTATTATCAGGGGATGTCTTATTTTGGGGGAAACAAGGTATTAGTAAGAGGAATTTGGATCTCTCTCTCTCTCTCTCTCTCTCTCTCTCTCTCTCTCTCTCTCTCTCTCTCTCTCTCTCTTTCTGTCTCACACACACACACACACACACACACACACACTCGCTCTAGCTCTCGCTCTCTCGCTTTCTCTCTCTCCATCCTATCTATCTATCTATCTATCTATCTATCTATCTATCTATCTATCCCAAGAGAATTCTTGGAAGCAATATCTGCCTGTTATATTCTGTTCTACATGAGTTCATGTAGAGTTCAGGAATTCTAATTAAGCCATGTTCATAGGCCTTTATGCTGGTTTAAACTATCCTCATCTCTAGCAGGGCTATATTAGTCACATATATTAGTCTCTTGGTGTGATTCTTAAAGATTCTTTAGCAATATATACTTTTATGAAAATGTTCATTCTTAGAAACAAATTTTTAAAGATTCCCTTTTCTTTCCTTTCCTTTTTCCTTTTCCTTTTCCATTTCCTTTTCCTTTTCCTTTTCTTAAAATGCATCAGGGACTGCTCAGATACATTTTGGGACCTCTGAGAACAGCATCTTCCTTGCATGTTTGTTCAATGTGATTCCCAGTTGGTTTTTTTTTTTTTTTAATTTGATTTATATGCCGCCCTTCTCCGAAGACTCAGGGCAGCTTACAATGTGCTCAGCAACAGTTTGCAGTGTATGTCATCACCACTCTCTGCCAATGCTTCAAAAATGTGTTTCCCTTGCCTGTACTTTAGCTGATCGGAACTAAACACTGGGTTGACAATAACATGTTTAAATGCCTCTCTTTTAAAAGAAACAACTGGATACAATTTTGCTTGAAATCAATCAAGTGTCAGCCTTGGAAGCCATATTAGGCCGGAAGCTTCAATGCTGCCACCTCCTCATGTGTGGGAAAGTAGGAGGGGGGATTTAGGAGAGGGGAGTTAGTAGACATAATAGTGTTCTTCCTATCGGTCAAGGTCAGGGTGAGCCAGCATCTGGAGGAGGAGTGGTCAGGGGCTGGCTTGAGGTGGAACGTATGATGATTGGAGCATGTGATCGATTGAGGAAAAACAGGGTGGTGTTGGGAGCTTTGAATTACTGAAGGAAAGCCTGGGTTTTTCAGATTCGGGATTTCCCAGATGTGCCAGTTTACCTATTTCTAGTAAAGAGAACTTTGGAAAATGCCTGCTTCTGCGTCTTTACTGGGAGTCGGGGGTTTTCTGGAACGCTGACATCAAGCAAGTAAAATAAGCAAAACGCTATCATCTAATTCATTGTTAATGATTCTCCTCTTTTCTCAATAAAGTCCTGGCACGCATATTAAAATGTGTGTGTCTATGTGTATATTCACATACACATGTATGTACATGCACACAGATAAATACCAGACTTCCCCATTTGATATCCTTAGAAATTATCATTCCTACCATCACTGCCATTATACATTCAAACTCATAAACAGATGCATGTACCAATGGATCTATTTGAACATAAAAGTTACATGTTTTAGACATGAACTAGAAGCAAACAATCGCATCTGAGTTTTTGTTCAGTCCTTATGCACTGCTAGGGAGTAAAAGAGATATCAAATGAAGCCATGCCACAAAACCTAAACTCTGCTTCAGAAGAGAGACTTAGAGTGTAAAAAAAATTCTAAAACCATGGAGAAAATTCTTACATGCAAAATGCTATGAACAAAACACTTCTAGAATCAATTAAGCAACCCCTTTCAAACTCAAGGACACAATTCTGAATTAGAAGCAAAGAGTTTTGCTTATCATACCAGGTGAAAACACATTATTCATGCAAAATAGAAAACCACTCCAGACATCATCTCAGAAAAATAAAAGAGAGAAAACCCTCCTTGTTATGTATTGATACTCTTAAGCGGGAGTTTCAAACCTGCCTATGTTTCTGATTGGCTGACAGTCCCTCCAGGATTGTATATAAAGAGGGCTGCAGCCTCTGAGTTTTTGCTGAAGTCTCACTGTATATTAAAGAGCTGTTGTCACTTGCTTGCTTGTGCCTCTCGTTATTCCCGAACCACTTCATTGGCGACGAAGGTGGGATTGAGGCCACAAAAAGGGAACCAGTGAGACCACGAGCTTCAGCTAGGTGACGAGGCGAACTAGTGGAGGCATACTGAACATGTCTGCCTACGTTCCACCTAAGCCTTTTGATCCGACCCGCGAAAAATGGGTCTCGTACCTAACGAGGTTCGAATGCTCACTTGAAGCCAGCGACATGCAGGGCCTCTCCGCTAATCGAAAGAGAGCCCTCTTCCTAAGCCACTGCGGACCGGATGTGTTTAAGATGGCCGAGTCACTGTGTGAGCCGATGCCGGTCCAAACCGTCTCCTGGGACATCCTGATGGCAACTCTCTGGGCTCACTATGCTCCCGTGCCCTCCAAGTTCGTGCAACGATACCAACTCAGACAGCGCATTCAACGAGAGGGAGAACCGGTCAGCGCGTACATGGCCAGCCTGAGAAAAGCCGCAACCCATTGCGACTATAGAGACTTGGACGATGCGTTGCTTGAGCAACTTATCTGTAGTGTTCGAGACATTAGGCTGCAACGGTGCCTGCTCGGCAAGCCTGATTTGACGCTTTCTGGAGCTCTAGACGAGGCCAGGGCTCATGAAGCCTCCACTAAAGCCGCAGAAACGCTGCAGTGTCCATTGACCAGCAAAGACTGTCCCAAGTCTGCCCCGGTGCACAGGGAAGATGCCGGATCCAGCTCGGAGTCCGAGTCAGATGAGGACGTCTTCCGAATGGAGCACCAGGGGAAAGACACAGGCAGCCCCCGGCAGAACTGTCCCAGCTGTGGCGGGCACCATGATAGACTGTCCTGCAAATACAGGGAGGCTATTTGGAGGCGTTGCGAGAAAAAAGGGCACTTGGCGCGAATCTGTAGAGCCATTCTGCCCAGAAAACACCAACCACGTGAGCGCCGCAGCAAACCAGAATCGACGCGCCAGAAGCATCCAATAAGAGAGGGCGGCATGGAAAAATGGCGCGAATTTGAACTGCGAGATGGCCGCAGCATACACATAGACCAGGCCAGCACGGCCATCGAGGACAAAGTCAGCACGGTGGTCGAAATCAACGGCAAGCCATGCTCGATGGAGATCGACACCGGATCAGCTCTCTCCATAATGTCATGGGCGACTCTAAAGACCCTCCTGCTGTCGTTCCGGAAGGACCAGCTGTCCAAGCAATGACTGCGCATCCTAGACTACCAGGGGAACTGGGTACCCCTCGAAGGTGTGGGCACGTTCCGAGTCACCTACGGAGACTACGAAAAAGACCTGCCGCTGACCATCGTCACGAAGCAGCTTCCTAGCCTTCTAGGCATGGGGTGGTTCCGAGCCCTCGGCATGGGCTTCACCGGCGTCCACCAGATGTCCAAGCCATCACTAAAGGACAGTCTCCTGACCGAGTTCCAAGACGTTTTCAGGGACACGTTGGGCAAGTATGTGGGGACCCCCATCTCCCTTAATTTAGACCCCAACGTAGCCCAAATAAGACTCAAGGCAAGACGGGTGCCTTTCACGTTGAAACCAAAGATCGATGCGGAACTGGACAAATTAATTAAACAAGGAATTCTGGTTCCCGTTGACCATGTAAAATGGGAAACCCCTATAGTGACCCCAGTAAAGTCTGATGGCTCAATTAGAATTTGCGCCAACTACAAGTGCACGATCAACAAGGCTTTGCAGCCGAGCGCCTATCCGGTGCTGATCGTGCATCATCTACTACACTCCCTGGGGCCAGGAAAATTTTTTGCCAAATTAGACCTGGCTCAGGCCTATCAACAATTACCAGTTGACGACGCCACGGCAGAGGCGCAGACAATTGTAATGCATAGGGGTGCATTCAAATGCACCAGGCTCCAGTTTGGGGTGAGCGTCGCACCCGGACTATTTCAAAGCACCATGGAGCGCCTTCTGCAAGGGCTCCCCGGGGTGGTGCCTTATTTTGATGACGTCCTAGTCAGCGCTCAGGACGAACGGCAGCTAGGGGACAGAGTAAGGAATGTCCTTTCTAGATTTAGAGAAGCGGGACTCAAATTAAAAAAAAAAGTGCATGATTGCTGTCCCCTCCGTTGAATTTCTGGGGTACAGGGTGGACGGCACAGGCATCCACCCTACCGAAAGCAAGGTGAGAGCTATTAAGAGCGCACCTACACCCAAGACCAAAGCGGAGTTCCAAGCCTTCCTTGGACTGTTCAATTTTTATTCTATTGTCCTGAAGGACAAAGCCACCGTTGCAGATCCCCTACACAAACTATTGGGGAAGAATGTACCATGGGTCTGGGGGAAACCACAAGCAGCCGCTTTTGAGGCAGTAAAGAGACTTCTATCTGAAGACAGTTTCCTAATCCAATATAACGCAGCGCTACCGCTTGTATTGGTTTGTGACGCCTCCCCCGTAGGAGTTGGTGCCATCCTAGGCCATAGACTGCCAAACGGCCTAGAGGCGCCCATTGCGTTTTACTCTCACACCCTGTCAAGCGCAGAGCAGAACTATAGTCAGTTGGACAGAGAGGCTCTGGCTGCAATTGCGGGGGTTAAAAAGTTCCACGAATACCTCTATGGCCGACAATTCGAACTTGTGACTGACCACCGGCCCTTGCTAGGACTTTTGGCGGGCGATAGGCCCACCCCCGCTGCTCTGTCCCCACGTTTGACCAGATGGGCCATTTTTTTGTCGGCCTACTCGTATCAGCTTGTCTATCGACCCGGACGGACTTTGGGTCATGCGGATGCCCTCAGCTGCTGCCCCCTACCTGACCTACTTGCCAACCCAACGCCAGAAGCCTCCGTTCTTTTTCTGGACTCTTTGACTTTGGGGCCTATCTCCTCTTGCGAGGTGGCAAAAGCCTCGGCTAGAGACCCAATCATTCACACTGTAATGGGTTGGGTGTTGAAGGGGTGGACGGTCAAAGTGGACGGGGGGGAATACCAAGGTTATGTTAACAAACATAACGAACTGTTTATGCAAGGGGCTTGTTTGTTGTGGGGTGACAGGGTGGTAGTACCAACGAAACTAAGAACACGGGTCTTAGAATTGCTGCACAAAGGGCATCCGGGCATTGTCAGAATGAAAAGCTTAGCCGCAGTTATGTTTGGTGGACCAACATGGACCAAGTTATCTCCGAGTGGGTGGGGAAGTGCAGACCCTGCCAGGAATCTCATCCCGATCCCCCAGTAGCGCCCATTCGAGAGTGGGAGAAACCAAAAGGGCCATGGGGGAGGATCCATATTGATTTTGCCGGCCCCTTCCATGGGCAAACATTTTTAATCATAGTCGATGCCTTTTCGAAATGGCTCGAAATAATCCTAATGCCCTCTACCACAGCCGAGGCAGTCATTAAAGTTGTTCACAAGCTATTTGCTACACATGGCCTACCGGATACTCTAGTATCTGACAACAGCCCTCAATTCACAGCGACCCTGTTCGAGGGCTACTTGGCTGGACTGGGCATCCGCCATGCCCTATCGGCCCCGTTCCACCCGGCTTCTAATGGATTGGCCGAACGTTTTGTAAGAACGGCCAAAGAGGCACTGTCCAGACTAGATAACGGGGACTGGCAGGCCAGGATAGACCAATTCTTAGCTGTCCAGCATGCCACACCATGCACAGCCACAGGGAGAAGCCCAGCAGAGCTCCTCATGGGCAGGAAGCTTCGGTGCGTGTTAGACAGGCTTCACCCTAAGTACTCGCACGAAAATTTCAAGGGAGAAACCTCTGGACTAAGACAGTTTCAGGTTGGGTCCCCGGTGTTCGCTCGCAATTATGCCAGCGGACCTCTATGGGTTGCAGGAACCATAGTGGGCATAACAGGCCCAAAATCTTATACGGTAGACGTAGGGGTAGACAGACTCTGGAAGCGCCACATAGACCAACTTAGAAAAAGGGTAGTCGGCAAAGCAAACATCAATTTAGACATCTCCGAACCTAACTACAACAACTTTCCCAAAACAGCTAACTCAAGCCCGGGTTCGCGAGAATACTTAGCTGGCAAGCCCTGGTTCCAGCGCTGCCCCAGCGAGTCGCCACTTCCAACCGGGGATAACACGCCCCGGACAAAATCCAGGAGGTTCCATTGGCAGAGCTGGGAGAGACAGAAAGTCCCTCTGACCAGCTCGACGCCCCACCAGACACAGCGCAGGTCAACTAGAGTGAGAACTCGTCCTAGGCACCTGCAAGATTTTGTGTGTACATATGTAAATTTTTGAATGTTAGTGCTTTCTGGGAAGGGAGGGGTGTTATGTATTGATACTCTTAAGCGGGAGTTTCAAACCTGCCTACGTTTCTGATTGGCTGACAGTCCCTCCAGGATTGTATATAAGGAGGGCTGCAGCCTCTGAGTTTTTGCTGAAGTCTCACTGTATATTAAAGAGCTGTTGTCACTTGCTTGCTTGTGCCTCTCGTTATTCCCGAACCACTTCACTCCTCTTTTTTTCAGATGAGAAAAAGGGAAGAGCATGAAAATATGCAACTTCTGCATTGTTCCCCCCCCCAAAAAAAAGGTGGGGGGAAGGGAAAGAAAATGGTTCTAGACATCCAATCCTTCTTATTCAGTTGGGTACAATTTAAATAGGAAACAGATTTCATCAGCGAAAATTCAGCTCTCTTAAGTTCTTAAAAAGTAAAGTCATTGCTATTTCTGTCCACCGAAGGTGTCAAACAATGCTCTAGCTTATCCACTATTTTTTCTGGTTATGCTTGTGCTTTTTTTTTAATATAGTAATTTCCATAACAAATAATGCAGAGCTTTTAATCTGTCTGCTCACCAGGCTTTCTAAAACTTCCACTGGGCTTACTACTTTGCTTCTTGCCAGCAGCAAACTGGTTTTGTAGGATTAAGTTATGACTGCCATCTATTCATAAAGCTAATCATTTTGCTTTTTGCTGAATTTCTCATCTAATTGATAACAAGTTCTATTTAGTGCTCACATTTACGCAGTGAGCCAAAAAAGTTTCATGTGCTTATTTCTTCCTATGCAATTCAAATTTCCAAATGGGGAGGGTTTTATCACAAAGGTAAAATTTTTAGGTTCATGTATATAATTGATAGATCCATTATCTGAATATTTCTCTAAAGTTCCGGATGGATCTTCCTTATTGTCAGAATATTTCATTCATAGAGTGCATGAACATTTGAACTGGAAAGAATAATAACATAAGCCAGAGAGAAGATCAGTTAAGGCAGGCATTTAGCCCATCTGTGACTTCTTTCCAATGCAGGTGTTTGCTTATTCCATTAGTTGCTTATTCCATCAAAATCTCAGCTTTCCTTCAAAAGGTACCTCAAGGCATTGTTATAAAGTGATAGAAAATTCACATAATTTTCCATCTAGGCACTATCTTATTCTGATCTACTTAGCCTCAGCTCGCTTGCTGCATCATGTTCCTGCATGCATATTAACATTTAAGCCAGTCATTTGACATTTCCTGAAAACACATCCACACATTTTTAATGGTGGCACCTGAACTATGTCTTTCCTTCTCCTAATGAAACTCAGGGAAAAGAAATAGAGAGTATTTATCTGGGAGTATAGGAGGGAGAAAAGATGCAGTCTGAATACAATTAATAACTACACCTGCAATATGTGTACCCCACCCACACACCCTTACTATGCAGATATATTTACTGATATTATTCAAATCCAGTCTCTTTCTAAAAGTACATCAATAAGAGTCCTTCAATACGAAAGACCTTCTTTTTGACCCTAAAACATCCAAGATCCAAAAAAAATTATTCAGTTGGTTGAGGATGGCAATACTAATAGCAACTGTGTAATTTGCTTTGATTTAAAAACATGTTCATCTCGCCTAGAAAAATCTATTGTTAGTTTTGCCCTTTCTCTGCACTTGCATGTTAAGCTGAATGCTGTGGAGAATTTTGTTACCAGCTGCCAAATTATTATTTTTTAAAAACTTGTATTCAACAGCACCTTGTCTTTTTAACAGAGGTGCTGTTTTTGTTGTGTTCCAATCTTATTATTTTTTTCCAATTATCTGTACTAACTGCAATTTGTCACTCATTATTATAGATGGATTTTTTTAACCAATAAAAAAAAATTGTACTTATACATGTTTGCTTGCTTGCTTGTGTGTGTACATGCATGCGTGTTTCTCTCTGTGTGTGTGTTTGTGTGTGTTATGCATAATATACAATCAATATACAAGTGTGAATGTGCATGTAATAGAAGGCTTATTTCATCTATTTGGACTATGGCAAGTCAAATGTTTATCTGAGAATGTTTATTAATAAAGAATGATAACTAGAATTCTAAATACAAATACAGATTTATGGAATAATACCAAGAAATTTCCAGATGTGCTGTTAAAATACCTGTTTTCTCCATCTAACTTTCTGTGAATATCTATCTGTCTGTCTGTCTGTCTGTCTGTCTGTGTGTGTGTGTATGTATGAATATATATATGTTTTTCTTCTAGCCAGGTTTTCCCTACGTAGCCAAGGTTTTTTTTGTAGCTCCAGCTCAGTAGAATCACATCTACTCGGTTCTGGGCTTTTTTCCTTTCTAACACCTAGCAAGCTCTAACTGCTAGGTGTTAGAAAGGAAAAAAGCCCAGAACCGAGTAGATGTGATTCTACTGAGCTGGAGCTACAAAAAAACTTTGGCTACGTAGGGAAAACCTGGCTAGAAGAAAAACACACATAAACCCTACGAAGAAGTAAGAATATATATATATATATATATATATATATATATATATATATATATATATATATATGTATATGTATATATATATATGTATATGTATATATATATATATATATATGAATGATATTTTTGCAATCAGGGTTTTTCCTATGTTGAAAGATGTTAAATGGCCATGGTGGGATGAAATCTCTAATCATCGCTTTCAGGCCTGTCAGACATTTTATGTTGTTTCTTCTAAGACTTATGGGAGAAGAAACAACATAAAATGTCTGACAGGCCTGAAAGCGATGATTAGAGATTTCATCCCACCATGGCCATTTAACATCTTTCAACATAGGAAAAACCCTGATTGCAAAAATATCACACATTTGAGCCTATGAATTAAAAAGAATAAATATTTGACCTTTACAGGGAGGAGTCATAAAATATGGGTGTGGCTGGCCGATGAGGTCCAAAAAGACCGAAATAGTGCTATCCCAGTCTCCCATGAGTCTCAGAATAAACAACACAAAATGTCTGACAGGCCTGAAAGCGATGATTAGAGATTTCATCCCACCATGGCCATTTAACATCTTTCAACATAGGAAAAACCCTGATTGCAAAAATATCATATATATTTATATATATAGTATATATAGTATATAGTCATATATATAGTTATATATATATAACTATATATATATAGTTAGAAATATAACTATAAGAAACCCGAAATATTAACTATACATACAAATATATATATATATATATATATATATATATATATATATATATATATATATATATATATATATATATATATATAATTTTGCATTGTTCCTAAATTACCAATGGCCATTTGAATGTAATAATATATGAGCTAGAGAGAAATATGTGGGGGGGAAAATAAAGATGCACAAAAAAGAGTCTTTGGAACACAGTAATTTAAATAGGTTGCAAAGGTTGATTTAACAACCATGGAAGATTTGCTGAAGTTGTAGAGTAACCTTATGGCAAGATGGATGACAAATGAATTTAACAAATAAATAAATATAAATAAATTTAAGTCCAGAAATATAAAAAGGGAAAGTGTAAGAAGTAGAGAAACAGAAATGTACTGGATATGCATCCAATCAGATCCAAAGTGTTCCAAATATTTACAGTAAGAATCCTTAGAGTGGCAATTAGAGTATAAAACACATTCAATCCAAACATTGAACTTTCTGAGCAATGTACTTTAATCTGGAGAATTGTGCATCCTTTGAGGATAAGAAAATAAGCTTTGTTGCGGCATATTTACTATTCAAAATATCACTAGCCTCTTCCACAACAGATGGGAGATGAAGCTGCAACAGATTGTTTTTTGTTTCATATGTGGCTCTAAATGACAATGAATGGCTACAATAGTGAAATATTGGGATGAAGGCAGAAGACAGAAATCATGGAATTTCAGAATAACTCATCCAAAAGATCATGAATTAAACAAGCACAAGGTAGAACTGGTTAATTTGCACCTTGTTTTGGAATTAATGATATTTCCTCTATTCATTTAAATATATTGTACTGACATCTGCACTGCAGTTTCTCTAATACTTTTTCTGCAAAAAGGACTTCTGTTGGTTTGCTTTCTTTATTCACAGGTAACATTAGGGCTTGGAAATAGAATGAATATGTTGAGAAACAAATATCCTTGGAGAAGGCAAGAAAGAAAACTTCCATATTGTTGTCAAGAAAATGATATGCCTTTTTTTTCTGGTGTCACCGGGAATAGGGCTTAATTTGAAGTAAACTTCCCATTTCTATTTACACATTTCACTTGATGTAGTTTATCAGTCTAATCTATTGCTGGTCACAATTAAGGGTGCTGCTACTCCTAATATGATATTTAGTTATTTTTATTTTATTTTTATTTGTTTATTTTTTGTTATTCTGAAATTTTCCTCGTCACCCTACTTGAAAAATCCGAGAAAGCTTTCCATAATATCATCCACCAGATTTTATTGAATTATAGGAAGCTAGGAAGGCTGCCAATCACCAGGAAGATTATGAAAGATATGACATTACTATTTGGCTCAAAGAATATAATAAAGCTTGATTTTATTTGATTTGAGACCTGCCAGTCATAGAGGTTCCTTGGTCATCTTATAATTAAATTACTGCAAGAACTTTTATATTAAATCCAAGAGAATTACTGCAAAATGGTTTTCTCCCTTGAATGAAGTTTCAAAACCGTCTTTCCTTTCATCAGATTGAGTGAGGATGGTAGAAAAGAGAATAGAGCAGAAATTTTCAATCCAGAAAGGAAAAAAAAAACAAAAAACAATAATGCCCAGTTCAAGATCAAATAAAGGTGAAATAAATATATTTTTTTAAAAAACTTTGGATTTTCCAGACCTAGGACAACTAATACCTGCAGAGTTCACCTGTAGATGATTTTGCTTTGAGTTCCTGTAAGGCCTCCTCAATGCAACAGTTTAGAGCAGAGGTGTCAAACTCGCGGCCCGCGGGCCAGATGTGTCATGCGCTGGCCACACCTACCCCTGGTTTATCAAAGAGGGAAAAAGTTGTGATATGTCACACGATGATGCTATGACAACACAAGTTTAACACCCCTGGTTTAGAGAATTCCTAATCTGTATGGAATTTGAACTCTGTGGGATATGCTGTTTGGTGACTGGAAAGTATTGGTTGATTAAGTGTTTGGAAGTGATGTTAGCCTTATTTTAATTGGTCTACCTTGTCAGTCTCATGTGTAGTTTGAATCTGATGTAGGAGATTGTATCTAGTACCATTGTTCCATTGACACTCTTTTATCTAAGTGCCAGGTTCATGGATTCTCCCGCTGAATGTGTAGTTCATTCTGAGGGTGTGAATGGCGATTAGATACGTCTAGTCTTGTTTCTTTTTTTTTATTTTAATAACTAACAATTAAAAATTCAAATATGTTATTAAACGTATCTGTACGCCACGGCAATCAAAAATTACTCTTGGCAGCTCACAGAGAAAATTACATAATAAACCACATGCAAAAATAAAAACCCAGCAGCATTAGAAGAAAATAAAAGATGGTAACAACAATTTAAACTGTAGCAACACCTTCTGTCTTGTTTATGCAGAAAACGAAAAAGAAAGGCTAGAACAACTGTAATTGAATAATTCTTTCCCTATGATTAGTATTTCAAAAACTGGCAAATTTGAGCAAATCTAACAATTTAATCATCATCTAATTTATTTCAGAGAGAGAAAAATAGGACAATGTTTTCGTAAGATTTCAGAACATATTCATAACCTTATTTTCTTTTTTTCATAAGAAATATCTTAGAACAAAATTTCACATAACTGGCTATTATATAAAATGTCAGCCACTATTTATGTGATTTATCTTGCAGCACTGCCTGGACAGAAGATGGCAGATATTTTAAAATCTTCACACTAAAAAGGGGGAAATCAGGATGTAAGGACTGAATGGGCATAAATCATGGCATTAAAAATGGCTTTATTCAAAACAAGCAGGAAGACACACTTGTTTTGAATAAAGCCATTTTTAATGTCATGATTTATGCCCATTCAGTCCTCACATACTGATTTTCCCCCTTTTTAGTGTGAAGATCTTAAAATATCTGCCATTTTCTGTCCAGGTGGTGCTGTAAAGGGGCAATTTGAAATGGATATTGTAAAAGCGAAAATCCTTCAAGGAATGCTTATTAATAATAACCTAAAGGTTCCATGGGTTGAATCAAAATTTGTTATTACCATTAACAAACAAATTGTTAAATTTGTTATTGTTGTTATTATCTAGGATGTTTTTGTCAACAACAATAATTATACAATATCTGTGACTACCAGCTATACTAATAGCTATGGTACAGTTCTTTTACTGTTTTTTCCACCACCCTGTACCTCAGAGGAGCAATTCATACCTATGATGAAATTGGGAAAGGACATGGATTTCTGTGTTAGAATAAATGTATTTGTCTTTAAGTTATCAAAACATTTTATATGACAGAACTCCAGAAGTATTTTTTGAAGCATAACTCTAGTAAGATAATAATTTCAAAACTTAGTTGCTACATTAAAATGGGTTGCTGGATACATAAAATTATCTGCTACAACATCCTACCTGTCAATGACTACTTCAGCTTCAATCACAACAATACACAAGCACACAATAAGGTAAACCGCTCCAAACTCAATTGCACTACCTGAGTCTGTGGTTTCATCCCCAAACCCCCATAACTTTAACCTTAGACTATCTACTGTTGACCTCACCCCATTCCTAAGAGGTCTGTAAGGGATGTGCATAAGCACACCAACGTGCCTACGTCCCTGTCCTACTGTCCCCATTTATTCATATCCATTTCATGTATTCGTAATCATGTTTATCCTTATATCTGTTATCTTATACATGCTTGACAAAATAAATAAATAAAAATAAAAATAAAATAAAACTTTTTTTCTGAAAAATTGACTGAAGGTTGTAGACTATAGGAGTCAAGCATTAACTAGGTAAAGGCTGAAAAAGCCACCTCCTTTATGTAAAGTAAAAGTATCAGGGCAACATTTGTATTCAGGTGACTTTGTTTCAATGTGTGACTCGGTTTTATGGACTCTGATGTGTCAGCTAATCATTTCCAGCAATTTGTAATGGTCTGTTGGCCATCACTGACTTTATAAAATGGAACATTGATAGTATTGGAATGGATAACTACTGTTAATCCAGGTATTTGAGTCATATGAAGGTATTGGAATGGTACATGCATAACTACTATTGAAAGGTATGTTGAAATAGAAGGGTATACATTACTCCTATACTCCAGGTTCATTCTTGAAAAAGAACTCAGAGCAAAGAACAGGAAATGAAGAATGTCTATAAAGCAGCTCTCTTGAAGAAATAAAAGATGCTGAAAATTTGCTAGTAGAAAGAGGAGATTCCTTACATATGTTTAGCTTAACCTTTTCTCCAACATTTCCTACTTTCAGCATATTCTGAGGAACCCTTATCTTGACAGATGCAGAATCTAACTAGCCATCCTTTCTTCCTTCAGCTGCATCTGGATAAATCTATATACTTTGTTACAAGTAATCATATTGAAGGAAGGAGGTTAGGTGATGAATTTAAAGCTGGGTCATCATTTTCTTACATGTGTAACTCAATTGCAAGCAACTGTTACAAAGGGTTGCACCTTGCTACTCTATAGTAGGTATTGCACATGTGACTTGACCTAGAGTTGAGGGGGAAAAGAGGCACAACACACACCCCTCATGGATCCATAAGCCAGAGATGCCCGTACATACAGGATATTGAGATTCCAGTTCCGTTTAAATATAAAAAAGCGTAGGCAATGACATACTTCATGCCAGAGATTCTATTGAAATTTTGGAAAGTTAACAGTCTTGGTTTATCCACCCCTTAGTGCAATGATCTAAAGGCAGGGATAGTCTTGTGAGGAGTTCGTCTGGTGACAAATTATGTTCATTCAAGCACCACAGGAGCAGGAGACACTCTCTTGCAGGAGGATGTGAATGGATGAAGACTGGTGAAAACCATTAAGCAGTTTTGATACTGAGCTGTTTATTTGCTCCTCTACATTGCTGTATTAATATGAGGATGCAGTCTTCTAATAAGAGGAGGACAATAAGACACACCTCTAGCAGTTTGCCCTAATTAGGATACATACTTACGTGCTACCCTATTAAGGAAAGCCGCATGATTGATTTGAGATATCTGTACATAGTTCGTGCACAAGGAATGCACAAAAGAGGCTGATATCCTGTAACTTGGAGTCACTAATGAAGAAAGAGTTGCTGGCAATGTCCTATTGATCTCTGAGGAGATCACTAGGGGCACAAATCCTAATATGGCCAATGAATAAGCAAGTTCAATCCTTGCCCTTTGATTCTCTATCATAAGGCTGTTAGGGATTGGCAACAATTTTAAACAAATGCAGTTGGTTGGCTGACACCGCAGATGGTGAAAAAAGAACAGATTTCTTCATGGGATAGACCCTGATCTCTGAACTTAAGCAATTCTTTAGAGCTGCCTGCCTGGGAGAGAAATAATCATGAGGCATTGCCTGCAAAACAGTACTGAATTCCACAGTAATGGGACAGCTGAAAGATAGATATGAAGATAAAGGATCTATCTAGAGTTACCTTGAGGTTTAAAATTGAAAGTTTATTTCCATTTATATTTTTATATATTTATTTCTATATATATACAGTATGTGTATATATGTGTGTGTATAGAAATATGTGTGTGTGTGTGTGTACACATATTTCTATACACACACACACACACACACACATAAATACACACATACTGTATATCATCATTCATCATTTCAGCCATTGCCTATCCATTGCAGGATGAAGGCCTCTTCCGCATATTTCCAACCTATACGGTCCTGAGCTTTCTTTTGCCAATTGGGCCCACAATATTTATTTATTTATTTATATATTTATTGGTTCGATTTATATGCCGCCCTTCTCCGGAGACTCAGGGCAGCTTACAATGCGTTAAGCAATAGCCTTCATACTTTTGTATATACCTGCTTAGTAGGGCTTTTGCCCCCCCCCCACAAGCGGTGTTCTTTTTTTTAATACAAAGTCAGCTTATTGCCCCCACAATCCAGGTCCTCATTTTACCTACCTTGGAAGGATGGAAGGCTGAGTCAACCTTGAGCCTGGTGATATTTGAAGTCACAGTAATTGCAGGCAGCTGGCAGCTAAGTGCTAATTAACAGCACTTTAGTCTGCTGCGCCACCAAGGCTCTTGCTGATGTCATCGATCCATCTTGTTTTACATCTCTTTCGTGGATGCTTTTTATCAAGAGTGATCCATCCTATGACTGCCTTGGTCCACCTGCCGTCAGTTCTTCTTGCTATGTGACCAGCCCATTTCCATTGTAATTCTTTTTCTCTCTTGATGATATCCTATACTTTTGTTTTATCTCTAATCCATGTGCGGCTCTTTCTATCTTGTCTTGTAATGCCGAGCATGTATCTTTTCATGGTTCTTTGCACCACTCTAGCTTTTGTATCGATTGTGAGGTTTGTGTCCATGTTTCACTGGCATATGTTACAGCAGGTAGCACACAGTGATGAAAACCTTTTCTTTTCAGGCATATATATATATATATACATATATATATATGCCAGTACACATATAGAGTAGGTATATATTTATGTGGATAGGTAGATAGATAGATAGATATTCTGTTCAATTATGTCCAATTACAACTTCCTTGGCAAGTTTTTTTCAAAAGTGGTTTGCTGTTACCTTCAGTGTACACACACACACAGAGAGTGTAAATTATTGCATTGCATATTTATAAATACTTCTTGCAAATGTAAGTGTCAAAATTTCCGTTTCAACTCAATTTAATGAAAGTTCAAAGAATTATGTTTTAGATGAAAGCTTTACCTTAATGTTTGATGAAACCAAGGAAAATGTCAATTGCAGAAATAAATCTGTAAAATTCTCAATTTTTTTTCTTTTAAAAAAAAGTTGATGCCACCTTCGCAGATAATTTACTTCTATGGTGAAAGGCTTTACATAACCGAGTGGTGGTGTGAGATATATAATCAGGAATGTACTCTCCCAGAGGGGTTATAGAAAAGCGATAAGACCAAATACAACACTGATGTAGGAAATAGCAAGTTTCTTCATTACACTGTCAAGAAGTTCAAATAAGCATTTATAACCAGGAAAATATCAACATGATAGTGAAATATGTGTGTGTGTGTCCCAAGTTGAAAGATATCCAACAAGCCTCTGGGAAAGAGCAGAGGAAACATTAAGAGTATAACTAGTGCTTATAACAAAGCTATATTAAACATGACATAACATCCTGTTTCTGTTTAATATTATGAAACAGGGATTATGTTTTTAAAATGATGTGCATAATAAGAATTAGAAGAATAGAAAATGAGATTTAAAATTGTTGGGAGAAACATTGGCAACTTCAGATGTATATGATGATATCACTTGATAGGCTGGAAGGCTTAACAAATTCTAAAGGTGAAGGAAGGAAGTTCAAAATCCAGTCTGCCTCAAATAGGCAGAGATGTTAAATAGTGACAGATTTTATCTTCCTGGGCTCAAAAATCCACAAGAATGATAAATGTAGTCATAAAATAAAGAGACATCTGCTACTTGGAAAAAAAGACAATGACATATCTAGACAAAATATTAAACCATAGAGACACCACACTGATAATAAAGGTGTGAATTATCAAGGCTGTGTTTTTGCTTGTTGTAGCATATGGCTGTGAAATATGGATCATCAGAAGGACTGAACAAAGGGCACCAAAGCCTTTGAATTGTGGTGCTTGAGAAAATTGCTGAAAATACTTTAGATTGCAGGAAGGAGAAATAATAGAAGTAAGATCAAATTGTTCACTGAAAACACTAATAATGAAGCTAAAGGGTCAACATTTTTAACACATATTGCAAAACCCTGATGCTTGGAAATCAAAGGGAGTCATTGGAACACTTCCCAATCCTTGGGAAAATGGAAGGCAACTGGAAATGAGACTACTAGAAAACAAAGTGCCTAAATACAATCACTGATGATCCAAACAGGAGCTTTAAAAAGTTCAGAGATGATAGGTAATCCTGGAGAGAAATGAGGGATGTCCACTGAGATACAAAGAGTGGAAAGTATGTTAATCTTGTGAGGTAGTCCAGACAAGAAGCACACCCAGGAGTGCTAGTTCTATTTTTGCAATATTATAAACAGAATCTTGCAATTCTGAAAGTATCCTCCTATCTCTCACTTTTACTCTCCAGAAAACTAGGGAGAGTCCCTTCTAAGACATTTTCACCACCCTTCTTTCTTTGGATTCAAATGTTGTTTATCGGACCATTGTTTAGAGTGCAGCTCTTCCTCCTGTCTCCCAAGGTCATTTCCACATACCATTACGCTGAAAAACCCTATACCCACAAAGGTAGAAATTGCTGTGGAAAATACTAATAACTAATAAATAAATTACCAACCTTAAGCTCACCAATCACTGATCTGATTTCTTTTTCCCGTCCCTCATGTTAGTGGAATGAACAGAATACCAAAACTCAATTTGAACAGGAGTTAAATTAACTGGTGGGCCTTAATCAAATCTTAAAAAGACTCCACAGAAGCTTCTCCATAACAAACAACAAAGAGAACAATAAACGAAGCAACATTGGCATTGCACACTTTGCAGGAATATCGGAAAAGCTCAGGAGGATCCTCAGCCAACACAACACATGTGCACACTTCAAACCCAAGAATACACTGAGGTAGAAGTTTGTCCACCCCAAGAATAAAACACCCAGACACAGACTGAGCAACATGGTATAAACAGTACAATGCAGTGAGCCATGTGTGGATCTGTCCATTGGGGAAACAAAACAACCACTTCATAAATACATGGCACAACATGGGAGAACAAATCCATCAGGACAAGATTCAGCAGTCCATCTGCATTTAAAAAACAAAGGTCACTCTTTTGAAGACAACAAAGTCCACATTTTGGACAGAGAGGACTGCAGATTTGAAAGAGGGGTCAAAGAGGCATCTATGTCAAAATTGAACAGCCCTCTCTCAACAGAGGGGGAGGGATACAACATTATCTATCTCCAGTTTACAATGCAATCCTTTCAACAGTTCTACACCCATTTGCACTACTCAGGTGATCCTGATAACACAGATAAACCTCCAGGAGGCCTCACTGACTCTCTAAAAGAATGCAAATGACCAGCTGTTTGCAAGGAATATAAATCCTTCCATTCCCCACCATCCAGTCAGAGCTGAAGAAGCTTCTTGGATGAGAAGCAAAATGTCTTCAAAGAAAAACCAGACAGTTCAGTTGGCTCTTGAAAAAGCACCTTTGGGACAACTATGACCTGGATGACTGAGAATCTCCGTAGACACTATTTACTGGGATTTTAAAATGACATCTAACTAGATTCATGTCAAAGAACAAAACCAGTGTGGCAATTATTTTTCTGTAAAATATCATTATACTCTCTACTGAATCTGTTAATTGTACATAGGATGCCGTGATGGACAAGTTTCTATGCAAATTACAAGTCATGGAACACAAATTTGAAGGTGCTTTTATTGCTTAATCTCTGCCAAAACAGGATTTGCTAAACAACAACAACAACAACAACAACAACAACAAAAAAAAAAAAACAGCCTTTTCCTTCTCTAGTTCTATAACAGTATTCATCCCTTCTCATCCTGTACGTGTCAGACTTTTGGACAGCTGAGGCTCAGGCAGTTTTCTTTAGCAAGATTTGGTGAGATGAAAGGTTGAGAGGACCAGAATTCCAAACAAGGGAACTATTTTCACTTTACATCTCTGGGCAAATCAAGGTAGAGACTTTCCAATTCTCCCAGCCTTCCTTTAATGAATGAGGAAGCAAGTGTTTTTCTGATAATGGGAAAGTACAAAATAGTGGATATTTATCAGACTGGAACTTATCTCCTACAGTAAGAAAGATAAAATAGAAATAGAATCAGAAGAAGACTGACTATAAAAGCATTACCTGGAAAGATCAGCTTAACAGTATTGTCAAAACGCTGCATCTGAAAGACATTCTCAGGCTCATAGTATTTGATTATTTTTAGAAATTCATTTATTGATTTACAAATGTGTATCTATAAATATTTTAGTATTTTCATGGATCACACAAATCTTAGGATTCTTGTGGATATCTCACCAAATCCCACAAACAATGTTTCATTGAATTCCTGACACGCTGTGTGTGGGAAAAAAAAGTTGTTTTGTAGAGCTTTTCCCAAACCAAGTACAAATTTGTGGGCCACAATACAAGTGCAATCATATATAACAGCAAAATGTTAAAACATTTACATATTTTGTTTAGGTAAAGCTAGAGAGTGCAACAGTCCCTACAAGTTATTTTTGATTTCTCTCCTCCCCACACCCCAAGAGATAAGCTTCTGAAGGTCCCTCAAGGTCTGGTTATGCTAGCCTTGGTATAGGGCCA
>JAKOOJ010000003.1:128695941-128833441 GCA_022577455.1 Arizona elegans
TTAGTGTCGCATAATGGGGTGAGCTCCCGTTACTTGTCCCAGCTTCTGCCAAACTAACAGTTCGAAAGCATGTAAAAAATGCAAGTAGAAAAATAGGGACCACCTTTGGTGGGAAGGTAACAGCATTCTGTGCACCTTTGGCATTTAGTCATGTCGGCCACATGACCATGGAGACATCTTTGGATAGCGCTGGCTCTTCGGCTTTGAAACGGAGATGAGTACCGCCCCCTAGAGTCAGGAATGACTAGTACATATGTGCGAGGGGAGCCTTTACTTTTACCTTTAAGGTCACCTGGAGTTTTATCAGTGTCCTCAGGGTCACCTGAGTGGTGCAAATGGATATATTTATAAAATGATTTATATAAATCCTTCCATTCCGCACCATCCAGTCAGAGCTGAAGAAACTTCTTGGATAAGAAATGAAATGTCTTCAAATAAAAAATCCAAAAAGTCTTGCCTCTTGAAAAAGCACCTTTGGGACAGATATGTTATCCTTACTCCAGAGAGACAAAAGAAATGTCTTTCTTTTTTATTTTTGTTTAACTTTTAAATAGCATAGAATCTGATTAGTATGGATTAGAAGGACTTCTCCAAATTGCAATGTCCCCCCCCCAAAAAAAAAAAACCAAACAAACAAAATATTGACTTGACATTTGCTTTCCCAACTACACCATTCTCAAAGGATTAAACTTTGGGGACCCAATTAATACATTTGACAACAGAAAGAATGTTTTGTGAAACCAAATTTAAATTGCATGGCCTTAAATTAATAATATTGAAATGTGTAAGAATGACAACTACCATAAATTATGAAGTCTCTATGGTTGGATCTGGAAGTCTTTACTTACACAGAGGCAGAGCAAAACAAAGGATCAGGAAAAGCATGAAACAGAATGTAGGTGGCTTTTTCTGCAAATCCACCTTAGGATATCCAGTAATGGAAAGCTTACTGCTAAGAATATATACTGCAATTCAGTTTCCATAGATATGTCATTGTGCATTGCAAAATTGCATGATATTACTTGGGATATTGGTTAGTAAGCATAATAGGTATTCTCAGCAACCATGGCCAGGTTTTTCTACATTTAGCTTCAGGATGCCCAGTTCTCCAGGTGATAGCTGGACAAGGACAAACACACTGCAGGCACCCTTAACATGGGGAAAAGCGGGGGAGGATGTCAAACTTGATTTCATTGAAGGCCGCATCAGGGTTGTGTTTGACCTTGGGTGGGGGGTATGTGGCCAGGGTGGGCATGGCGAGTCCAACATCACTCATGTCAGGGGCATCTGTGGTGGCCTGAGTGCTCTGCCTGTGAGAACAGAGCTCGGGAGGCCATTGCAGCTGAAAATGGAGCTCAGGGTGTGTGGCCATCCTGTGCTCCATTTTTGCTGGCAGAGGCCCCATGGACCAGTCCTTCACTGTTTTCAGAGCAGTCCCAGGGGCCAGATCTAAGCACCCCACAGGCCGCATCCAGCCCTCAGGCTTGGAGTTTGACACCCTGATCTATACAATGTCTTCCAACAAAATGGATATGCACATAACTGGATCAAAACTAGCCTGATCTCTCAAGCTAATATAGTGCAACCAACACAAGTTGAGAAAAAGATAACACTGCCATGCATCAAAAACATCTCAGAAAGTCTTCTATCAGTGGAGATTTTTTTATGATGCAGTTGGCATTGGAGGGCCACAATGATACCTATCTCATAAGAAGATCATGGAATAGATCTCAAATTCTATACATGGTAGTCAACCCTAAACATACTGTCAAGCCCACTCATTCAAGACAAATGAGAGGCGGGCCACAGAGGAATTTTATTTTTTATTGGTGAATAAATTTAGAGGGAGAAGAATGAATGGGGCAATGAAGAAATTAGGCTACGTTGGCAAGGTATCCAGAGAGAAATGGGAGTAGGTCAGAAGCAAATTGGATTTTAAAAATATATGGCTTTAGGGAAAGGTAGGATCCCATAGAAGAGTAAAGTAACATGAAGTAAGAATAACAGCAATAGAATAGAATGTTCTCTCTTCTTTCTCAAACAGAACAAGCAAATGCTAATAGTAGGTATAAAAGACAAGCAAAGAGTAACAGAAAAAAGAATGTCAAAACAGCAGGGTTAATGAGGTGATTAAAATTATTGCCTCGCTATTTGTGTTAATGTCAGAAAGCCCATCACACCCTTCAATCCTCTGCTTAGCATTCCCCACTGATGGAAGTGATGTTGCAACATAGTGCATCATCTGTAGGAATCTCAGAAATAATAGAACAGTCATTGAATCTCTGAAGGATTTTGGAAGCACCTGATTTCATGCTTCAAAGCATGTCTCCATTTCAATCCATAAATAGGCTTAGGAGGGGTGGGTGGAAAATGAGTTGACTTAAAGTTTCATCAGACTGAAGTATCTATTGAACCTTTGCTCAGCCCTGGTAGTTAGAAATAAAGACAGTAGAGATTATTTCACTGTTACCATGTAGGTCTAGTTATTTTGGACAGCCTGGAAAAAAAATATTTATATAGAGAGAGAGCTGGGATTGTATGGCTTGAAAAAACTGCTATCTACTGTGCATTTCAAATAGCCACTATATTTTATTATGCACAGATGTTTTGAGATTGAATAATACATGTACATATGCAAAAAGATCATACTGAATTCTCTTTGTTAAAGTACAGAACAAAAGATTGTGCAAATGTTATTGATTTTCCCTGTTATTTGCATTATAATAACAAAAGAATGATCCTAATTATTTTTACTCAGCAATGTTTCCCATCAGATTCAAGAACAGTCCCTACTCCCTACCTATAATATTCATAGGAAGTAAAATAGATCAAATTGCAGCCTAACAGTATGATTATGTAAATGTCTGTTTAGTAATAAATTTCATAATGCTCAATAGGGCTTCCTCTTCACAAAGTAATGAAAGTGCAGTAATTAAATGCTTTAAAAAAGTCATTTTTTAAAAAGCACGCCCAATCTTTCAACATGTGTTCAGAAAATACAACATTTCATGTTGCTTATATATTTTGATTCACCCCCTCAGAGAATTTCAACAAAATTCAATTCTTTTTGGAGGCTGCTGCATCCTAATAGCTCTTTGTGATAAATTGCTTAGACGGCCGAGATGCTTTAAAAAATATATAAAATAATCAATGGTGTGATGAAAGGATAACAGTGAAGTGCTAAGAGCAGCATGCACCTCTCTGTGATTGTGAATGAGGTCATTTCAATTGTGTTTCAGTACAAAAACTCATAAATTATTTTATACACACACACACACAATATTTAGTATAATCCATAGCACACATTCTAATTAACCTTGTGGCTTTTCATTTTTAAACAACCACAATTATGAAAGGTTTTGAAGTCAATCTCTCACATTATTAAAAAGAATTAAAATTCTTTTGCTTTAAAGTATGTTCTGCTGGAGTTAGATGATATTTGTATGGAAGTCAGCTCTGTGACAATTATCTATTGTCTTGATGCAGATGTGGGATTTAGGATTATGTATTGTCTGAAACAAAGATAACATTATGAAACAAGTAGTAGCTGAATCTATAATAATAAATATTACTGTCAGACTATTTTAAGTAATCTCCATTATGATAAAGCTCTTTATGATATAAATCTTTTTTTTTTTTAATGGCACTTAGGAAAGGAGAATAAAAGGGAAAAAATGGTTGAGTATGATGCTCTTCAAAAGCTGTGGGATGCCAAATTCTTTCCTACAAATAAACCTACAATCATATCATTTCAGACTGCTTAAGTCTGAGTAGTGTTGAACTCACAAGCTCGGGGAGGAAAAAAAATATAGCCTGATTTTTCTCCCTCAGTTAATCAAATAGACATGATTGTGCTATGTATTATATAAAAATAAAATCTGACACATACTCAACCCACATTCCAAATGGATAAGTTTCTGTTTTTGAATATCACCTCAGCATAGCTATACAGTAGAGTTATTTATCAGTCTATCACAGGGCTTAAATTAAACCAAGAATGAAGCTCTACTTGTTCATTCAGAGTCTGCAAAAGAAAGAAAATGGCCATATAAACTGACCCCAGCCTTTTGATTTCTTTTCTACCACCCACTCATCCACAGCAGCAGTTCTTCAAATGTTCAGCAGAGAATTGAAGGAGATCTTGATGAGTAATAGCATTGTACATGAAAGAGACTCCACATGTACAACTCCACTATATAATAGAAATGAGCAATCCATGAGCTGTGGGCAAAGGTTTTGGCTATGTGAGTCCTGAGAAAGTCTTGAGTTGCTTCTTAACATGTTATGCTTTGTAAATCATGGTGTTTCTACTAAAATTCAGCATTATAATAATTATGCCTTGCAATTGTCTTTTCACACTTATTAGTTGCTTTGGATAATGAGATGGCCAATATATACATTTAATAACAAAATTGAAAATTATTGTCACATTCCCTTGCTTTCTGCTGTCCATTTGGAAGGATATCACCTTCATTGTTCCTCATCCAATGCCATTGCTTCATATTCTTGCAATAGTCCACAGTTTTCAAATGACACTTTCAAATGTATTCTAGAATTAGAGAACTCTCCAGAAATAGGATTTGTAGATGACATAGGCTAGGATTGGAGCAGCCTATGGTTTATTTCATTTTTAGATTTTTATTGCATCATTTTCATATACAACTTAACATGGTAAACATACCAATACTCCTTTCTTCCCCTATTTTCCCAGCAAAAATTACCCTGTGTGGTGAATTGGACTGAGAGAGACTGGTGCAAATTTACTAACCCGGTCAGTTTTTCATGCCTAAGACAGGTCTAGAAGTCAGAGTTGCCTGGTTACTAGGCCAGCACCCAACTGTGTCAGTGTTCTGAGTAACGCATCCACCAAAAGCAGAATTCCAAGGCAGGTAGATTCCTCAAAGAACATGTTTACTGGATATATCATATTGGCACAGCTAGTGAAAACCAACTCTAAAAGTTTCCGCAGTTTTAGCCTAATTAAAAGAGCAAATGTTTCCCTCCTCAGATGTCACCAGTCACATTGTCCAATGAAAGTAGCTGGAAGGCTGCTTGGTCACTCATTTCCTCCTTCAACTGCCATCTGTTGGGATGACCTTGGTTCCCACAAGGAAACTTTTTGTTTTCACTATTAGCCAGTCTATCTACTTCCCTCTCCCTTCCCGCCTTCAGAGTCTGTGATAACTATGAGGCAGCAAAAGATGGCTTCATCCAAGTTCACTTCAGAGTTGACAAACTGGTTCTCTTTGAATTTGATAGACTTTGAATACAGGGACCTAATCCGTAACTTTTATTTTTATATTAAAGTTTTTGTTAAAATAGGAAACACAGGAGTTTTGTTTTCTTAACCTTGGTTGACAAATAATTGCACTGTATTTCACTGAAAATTGCTCCATTCTCTTACAATTTCCAGGAGGCACAACAAAGCTTTGATTTTTAAGCCTGCCTTGAAAATCCGTTTTTTTCCCCCTCAAGAAAGAAAAGTCTAAATTCTTTCAGAACATTCAAAAGGGCAAATTTTGATGTAAGTTTAATTTATGTTTACACTATTCCTGTGATGGCGAACCTATGGCACATGAGCATTGCCCTAGTTCAGCTGCAGTGCACATGTGTGTGCCAGCCAGCTGATTTTCGGGCCTTCCGGGCCCGCCGGAAGTCAGGAAACAGGCTGTTTCTGGCCTCTGGAGGGCCTCCGGGAGTGGAGAAGGCCCATTTTTTTGCTCTCGAGGCTTTCTAGGAGGCGGGGTGCATTGCATTATGGGTGTGGGCACACACACGTGCGACTCCCCCCTGCTCCCCCCGCTTTTGGCATGCGATGGCAAAAAGGTTAGCCATCACTGCACTATTCTATTTCTAATTCTGCCTAACTTCTTGATTTAAAGTTAAGGAAGGGCGTATAGAAACTGGCAGCAATTTACTCTCTCCAGTCAGGCAAGTTGGCAGCTGATTTCTCTGTAGCTGGTAAATCCATGAACTAACGTTTTTTTTTTTTTTTGCTCCAGCTGAGAGCCCTCTGCACTGAACAGATCCATCTAATTATGCATCTTCCTGTTCGTGTCTTCAGCAGTTCTCTTTGAATCATGCCCAATGAGTTTCTTCAACAAATTTCTCCATATTGATCCTCAAACCAAGAAACCTTCTGTATAAACTAAGTATAAACACTGTCCAATCCAACTCAGGTTTACAAGCTTAAATTGTCATTTATTAAAACCATATATTTTGAATATTCAGAACTATTCAAGGCCATTTTGGCAGTTACTTCTGCTACAGTTCTTTTCTTTTCTTCTTTCTAGAGTCCTGTCATATAACCATCTCTATCACCCGAATATCTCTTTTTTTTTCCTCCTGTCAGAATCTTTCCTGTAACTACTAACCTGAATATCTCTAGAAGCTCAAACAGTACAAGACTTTTATCTAGGTGTCTGCATGAATATATGGATGTGTGACAAGTTGGCACAATCCTATGGTAACTACTAGCACATTCCATAAGACATTTCTCTCCTGGTGGCTTACAACATCTTCATAGCATCACTCAGACATTTCTGAAGTGATGTAAAGCCTCTTCTAATTACTGTTATTCTGACATAATGATGACTGGATGGCTCTAGAAATCTCTAGAAATCACTAGTTGGGGAAAACAATCATAGCACACAGCTGCAGCTGAACAACTATCAGTGCAGTGCTTACAAGTTAGTTTCTAATCATTATTTAAAACAAAGCAGGAATTTAGGAAAGATTTAATTTCCCAGAAGCAATGAAAGTAGCATTGATGATAGTAATTCAATACAATAGTTATATGATGGGATTGGATGAAAAAAAAAAGCTAATTACTGATTTTTTTAAGGGAATATTTCTTTCAAATTAGTCTTACTTCTGCTGAATTCACAGACATGTTCATTCAATTTTCTTGTTTGCTATAAATGTAGTTTGCTATTACTTTCTTTCCATTTTTTTCAAATATTCCCCAGCCTGTTTTGTAGCCTTGATGCTGTCATGATGACGTGGGTTTGACACCCCTGCCCTATACCATTTCAGATAGGTCCAATGTTTCCTCCAGTGATGAAGCACCTACAACTTCTGAAGGCAAGCTATTCCACTGTTTAATTGTCCTCACTATTGGGAAGTTTCTCCTTAATTCCAGGTTACTTCTTATTTTCCATCCATTGTTTCTTGTCTTGGCTTCTGCTTTGGAAAATAAGTTGAAAATAAGGCTTTGTGGCAGCCCTTCAAATACTGGAATACTGCTATCATGTTATTCCTAGTCCTTCTTTTCTCTAGACTGGCCATGCCATACCCAATTCCTGCAACCATTTTTCATATGTTTTTGTCTCCAGGCCTTTAATCATCTTAGTTGCTCTTCTTTGCACTTTTTCCAAAGTTTTCCCATGAAAATAGCATAGTCCCAGGAAAACCCATGTCTAGGTTAAGGAGAATACCCTAGCAGGGTATAACAGGATGGGCATACCCAATCAATTACACTTTAACTTCCCTTTGATTCAAATCTATTTTTCCTTTTGGTGGTATCTACTGTGAGAACCCAAGAAAAATCTATAGCTATTTTAAGAAGTCCTTGAAAATGTGACAAACTTCCCCACATTTCCTCTAATGTCCCTTTTATTCTGCTCAGCTCTAAGCATATCACCTTTTTAGGGGTTCATATTCTTCTAGAAATCAGCTTCTACTCTGTCTTTTGTTTCACAGAGATATACAACAAATGTAACACATTTTCAGCTTTTATTTTAATTTAAAGCTGGGCAAAAAGAGCATTTTGAAATTCTGTGTGCCAAGGTCAGGTGGATAAGGTCTGCATTTCTTCAGAAGAAGTTCCCTAACTATTATTTCTTAAAGAGGCAATTCTCCTTGAACACTGCAATGACAATGGCAGTCTTACTGAAATTATGTAAGTAAGTAAATTTTATTGAAGATTAGAAACCAGGAAAGCTGCAAAGATCGCATTATAGAGAGGACTAAGAGGCCATTCACATTGAACCCTAGACCACCTTAGAATTAAAGAAATGCAAAAATCCCGTACTCCATATTTGTGAAATTCTTCCACTCTTAAAACATACAGAGATTATATGGCATTTTTATTCAGATGTATTTTTTACTTGTAACTTAGAAGTTCTTTGGAGATTTCTACACTAAAATTATAATAATTAGTTGCTTCTTTTCCAAAGTTCAAACAAGAAGTTTCACCAATAACTCATACATTGCTGCTTCTGAATCCAACAGATCATGCTAAGGTTTATAATTTCAATGCTATAAATATCCTATAGAAGGTCTTAACAATCTTTCTTTAAATATTATTAGGGTTATCATTAATAAGGCTACCATTGGTCACCAGAAAAACCAATAGGTGACAAGGAAAGAAGTTTGATCTTTGCCACCCATGGTCTTCATTGGGATTTCTGCACCGGAGATCTGGCAACTGTAGTTTTAAAGTTGTAGGCTAAATTCTATTTATCTGTTAACCATAGAATATATTGTTGTCGTTTCTGTTATATTTCCATCACAATAATTTTTAAACTAATTCTTCTTTAATGAATTAATGTATTAATATATTTTTTCTATAAGGAATGTTACAGAACAAGTCTTTGCTAAAGACTTGTTGGAGCACATATGGCAAGGAGCAAAATCAGATTGCAATTACAGAGATATGTTTCTAAAGGGCATCTTTTCTATGCCACTAAGCTCTGTTAGACAGCTCTGATGGAGTCTTTTGTGAAGTTTTCATCTCTCTATGAAAAGTCTCATGGAACATTTAATACAGCTCCCAAGAAAATTGCTATAAAAATGTGGTGTTTTCACAGCTTGCATTCATCCCTATAGAGCTGATTTAAGGTCACCGTTGGGAACCACTTTTGCTAGCAAAAGTTTTTTTTTTCCCCTTTTCTCCTGAGCTACAGAAACGAAAACTAAATCTTACCCTTGCAGTTTTACTCAGTTATTATGATGATTAAATGATTGCATTATTCACTCGGTAAAAAGAAAGCATATGAAACGATAGAATGTTCAACATGGGATAAAATTTGTTTGAAAGTCCTATGAGATAAAAGGCTAACATAATATTTGTTTACAGTAAAGTAGCTTTTTCCCCAAGGCTTTGTGCCAGGTATGACAATCAGGCTGTCTCCATGCTCCATTTACCCAAGATAGGTAAGTAGATAAGTAGATTTCTTGCAGAGAAATAGGAAAACATAAATAATGCCTAGGAATCTTACTGATTATATCTGTTAGTTCCTGGATTTGAATTCTGGCTCTCTTTCTCCAGTATTTTGAGTCAATAGAAATGTGGCTTCTTGTTTCCCACCCTTGAAAAGTTCTGCCATTTGTGTCTCATTTTTAAAATCTGTTTCACTCCTGTTAAAATCAGAAATTCTTACCTCATCAGCTTCAGCCCTGACATGTTCACGTACCAAATGAGAAATTAGCTTATGAAATCTCACTGAGATGAAGTTTCCATGCTATTGATAACTCAAAAAAGGACAAAATCATTTGGGGTTTTTTTTCCCACCTGTGTCTCTACCAACACAATATTTATTATCTGTACTTGTTGATTTATGTAGAATTAACTGTAAGACTATAAGAATAATTCTGCTGGATTTCATCATCTACTCCAGCATCCTCTTTTCAGTAGAAGCCAAGAAGATGCAGCTGGTAGGCCTTTTGAGGAACAAATCCCTTTAATTTCAAAAGAGAACAAAATACAATAAAACATAATCTATAGAAGAGATGTGAGCAATATAGTTTTATTCAACTTTTCCTCATGTTCCTTTGAGACCAGATGTATGAATAATGGTTAAAGAAAATAAGGAAGTGAATAAAAGTCAGGACTTCTGAACTTCTTCAGGACAAGTTTGAACCTTCCCTATCAAACACTAAGATGTTAATAGCTACGCTTGCATGGCATTCTTGCCCTTAGTGAACTTAATCATAGCTTACACAATTTTTTTTTTTTTTTGTGAGCGCATGGCATCTGAACCATATGACCTAGGTTTGCACAACATACAAAGCTAAAGTGCAATTTCCTAATCTGTAGTTCAGTGTGTTGTTGAAAAGGTAGCCATAGGGTTTTTCCACAATGTAAGATAATACACGTGCAATAGTTATCATCTTTTTTTTTTTAAGGGAATCAAATCTTTCTGTAAAGGAAACATTTTTAGTGCTTTACTTGTTCATGCTTACTGTTGGAATACAACATTTTGCAAAGGATGAAAATGCACTTTCTCAAATCATCCCTTGTTATTCGACACGGTTTGCAAAGCTGACTTTCTCCCTCATTACACAAAAGAAAGCATGAAATAAACAGTCTTCTTGACCAAAGCTACTTGAAGAGTCAAAGAGTCATAAATCACATTATTGTCACTAGCTACAGAGTGGTACACTTACAATTCTCCACCTGCCCCACTTTAGAAGGTTAATGGATGAGTGTTGGAAGAATGACCTTCTTGGTCATAGCATCCACAGCATCTGAGATCAGAATGGCTCTCTCCTTATTATTATTCAAAAGTGCAGTAAAAACTGGGTTCTTCCACAGGTCAGTGGGGAGGATGACTTCACACAAGAGAGACCATGGCTTTTGGGACTCGATTAGGTATCAGCAATGCTGATTATTGTTTTTATGTAAATTTTAGATGTTTTTATTTATTATTTATTATGATTTGAAAGTCAATGTATTAGGTAGGATGCAAATAATTATTAAAGTAGCATACAAGCAAATGTAAGAAAAGAAATTGTATTTTTGAAATTTTCTGTCAAGTTTCTTCTTAATGGAATACTGTAGTGTGCCTTTTCCACTATTCTTCATCCATACCCCAAATATAATCTAATTCTGCTTCTATGTATTACAGCAAGTTACTTAGAGAAAGCTTTGTCCTTCGTAGTATAATAATAATAATAATAATAATAATAATAATAATAATAATAATAATAATAATATAGCACTCAATATAACTGGATTTAGTAACCAAATATTTTTTTGTGCAGGTCATTTTGCAGTTCATTGGTTTTTATTAAATACTTAGAAATCCAGATTTATTTTTTTGTAAAAAAAAAAAAAGGAGATTTCTATCCCTTGTGGTTGAAGAGATAAGACTGAATGTATAGTGGCCAAAATTTCTATCTCTATCTTAGCAACATCGAAATGGAATAGGGTAACCATGGTTACAAGGACAATAGCAAGTAAATCTGTTTTCAGCTGTCTTTCTTTTTGCGCATTCAGTAGATACTGCTATGTTTGAGCAGTAAGTCAGGTCAATTCATGACTTTCTAGATACTTACAATGCAGTTGTGGTCAAGGAAGATCAATATTTGCATTTGCAAAAGAAAAATAAAGCAGATTTTGTGTAACTTCCAAAATACATAAAGGCCTTTTGTATAAGGAAATACTGCAAAAGAAGTGCTCTATCAGCAGATAAAAATAATATTATGGATAAAGTGGAAATGCATCAGAAATCATTTACAAAATATACAGTAATTCCAACCTATTCTGTTGGTTCATAAACATGTAAAAATGCATGCTGGGTTTGCTTGATGTTTGTCAAAATGTCACATATAAAATTATATATATATTATTTTTTTTACACATATGCATACACATAATCTTGCATATATACGTATACATACAGTATTATATTCTGATAGTTCAGAAGGTAATAATTTTCCTAAACAGCATTTAAAATGGTAGATTATACAATTCTAATTATAAATTTGTTTGATCATCAAGCAATTCCCAGTTTTTGTCAGGGAAGGGAATTTTTGTTCCATGTTGCCATTCAAGGCCGTAAGACATTGTATTCTCCCATGCAACCACTGGATAGGAGGGTTAAAAACACATTATTATGTTTCTGCTATTTTTTGGAAGAAAAGAAAAAGTAATCTTTTATATAAAGTATAATAGTCTTTGTATATGTAGGTCTTTGGTTATTCGGGTCTTCTCCCACGCAAAATTGGAGGTGTCTTGGCGATGTTTCGACGAAGTCTCATTCGTCATCTTCAGGCTGGTGTTCTCGGCTTCGTGCTTCCAGGAGCAATGTGAGATCGCAGCTGTCTCTTCCTTTTAACTGCTAGTGGGGGTGTGAGCTGATTGGGTGGGAACTTGGCTGTGTTCTGATTGGGTGGAGGTGTGTTCTGTTTGGGTGGGGGCTTGGTTGTGCTCAGCTTAGTCTGAGTTGCAGGGGGATTTGAGCTGGTGAGCTGCGCTGTTGTTGTTTGGCTTCATGTTTGTGGCCGTGCGAGCTCTTCATGGTGGGTGTCAGTCTGCTTCATGTATGGATTGGAGGGGTTTAAAGTGGCTAATGATGTAGCTGCGGTCTGGCTTCTGGTCCTTGGTCGTGGCTCATTATCAGTGTGGGTTTGAGTCTGCTTTCTGCGTGGATGTGTGGTGGTGACATCCTGTGTGGCTCTCGTGAGTGTGGGTCTGGTGTCATTCGTCGTGTTAGGGACTCGTTTGTCAATAAGGGCGGGTTTCCAAATGGCTGGTAGGCGGGAGGTATCGTCTCGTTTGTTCATGCTGTGTGGGCATTTTTCTATCTCGATGGCTTCTCTGATTATTCTGTTGTTAAAGTGTTCAGTTTTGGCGATAGTTCTGGTCTTTTTAAAGTCAATATCATGTCCTGTGGCTTTAAGGTGTTGGACCAGGGAAGAAGTTGGTTCTTCTTTTCTGACTGAGTTCTTGTGTTCTTCTATGCGTGCACTTATTCGTCTGTTGGTTTGTCCGATGTATGTGGTGGGGCAGGCGGTGCATGGGATTTCATATACTCCTTGATTTTCTAACTCAATTTTGTCTTTGGGGTTCCTTAGGATGGTGGATATTTTTCTGTTTGTGCAGAATGCTGTCTTGATGTTATGTTTGTGGAGGATTTTGCTTATTCTGTCTGTGGTGCCTTTTATGTATGGGAGGAGGGCTTTGCCGTTTTCTTGTTCTCTGTCTTGGATTTTAGTGGGGGTTTCTTTTTGGATTAGGTTGGTGATCTTATTTCTTTGGAATCCATTGGATGTTAGTACGCTAGTGAGGGTGTGTAGTTCGGTTTTTAGGTGTTGTTCGTCAGCTAAGCGTTTTGTTCTAGAAATGAGTGTCTTGGCTACAGAGTTGATCTGGGCAGGGTGGTGGTGTGAGAGTCCGTGCAGATAGCGGTTTGTGTGTGTTTTCTTCTGGTAGATAGTGTGTCCTAGGGAGCCATTGGATTTTCTGTAGACTAAGACATCCAGGAAGGGAAGTTGGTTGTTCGCTTCTGTTTCCATGGTGAACTGTATTTTGCGGTGTAGGCTGTTGAGGTGTGTGAGGAAGTTGTCCAGTTTTTCTTTCCCATGTGGCCAGATTATGAAGGTGTCATCCACATATCTGAGCCAGAGTTTTGGTTTGTGATCCGATTTTTCTAGAGCTTGGGTTTCAAAGTATTCCATATAGAGGTTGGCAATGACAGGTGAGAGGGGTGATCCCATGGGTGCTCCTTCTGTTTGTTTGTATTTCTGTCCATTATAGATGAAGTATGTGTTGGATAGGCAGTGGTTGGTCAGATCTAAGATGTGCTTGGGGGGGTTATATTTGTTTTGGATAACTGTCAAGGCTTCTTTGATTGGTCTTTGTATATATATATATATACATAATTGGCAGATCTATTACAGCAGGGGTGTCAGACTCACGGCGTTACTTTGTCGTCACATGATGTATCATTTCTCCCTTTGCTAAACCGGGGGTGGGCGTGGCCACTGCATGACACATCCGAGTTTGATGCCCCTGTATTACAGTATCTGTACATTAGCCATGGTGGCGCTGTGGTTACAATGCAGTATTGCAGGCTAATTCTGCCAACTGCCAGCAGTTTGAACCTCACTGGCTCAAGGTCTTCTATCCTTCTGAAATCCGTAAAATGAGAACCCAGATTGTTCGAAGCAATATGCTGACTCTATAAACTGCTTAGAGAGGGCTGTAAAACACTATGAAGCAATATATAAGTGCTATTGCTATCTGCTATTATAGGTAGTGTAATAGTACTACAGTATATGTTATTTTTGCAAAATAAAAGATAAGACACTTGATTTCTGACTCTTTCTTTTAGTTTCGGTGTAAAGCTGAATCAGACTAGCTTAGCTCTGACCACAGCACTATAAATTCAGACAATAGATTTTTGCAATCATACATAGTGTTGATTCCTTTGCTATACCATGTCAGCATTCCAAGTAATGCACCCATAGAAATGAGAACTCTGAGACAGGCAGGTTCCTCAAAGAACAGTTTTATTGGGTAGATCATATTGGCACAAGTGGTGAAAGCCGGCTTTCACTTAATTAAAAGTAAAAGTTTCCCCTTTCCCCCAAGTCACTGGTCATGCTGTCCAATCCAGGAGCTGGCCAATTGCTTGGTTACTTCACCCCTCCTCCGGCCAGCCACCTGTGGGTTGGGTTCCCACAGGAAAGTTTTATTGTTTTGGCTACAAACCCCATCTAACTATTTCCCCCCTCCCTCTATTGTGTGGCAGCCCTGAAGCCTCCAAGATGGCCTTGGCCATGATCACTTCAGGATTGGCATACCAATAATGTGCTTTACCCATGGGCAATGAATCCTTATCACAAAGTATTTAGAGTAGCAGAAAAGATAGACAAGTTTTCTAGAGGACAAAAGTGATCACAAAATATATTTAAGGCTTTGCACTTATATTTATCTGTAAAGTTCAGGCTGAACAAACTCAAATGGTTCCCTTATGCAAAACAGAATATTAATATGACTGAGTGGGTGACAGCTGGCAGCATTAATTATACTTGCATTTTAGGAATTTCCTCAAGGTTCTTAGCAGTGTCATGACTTAAAAATAAATATGCCGTTTGGTATTTTTAAAATCAGCAAAGAAGATTATACTACTTTTCATAAAAGCAACCAATGCAATAAATTGTGACCTGATTCAGGTAAGAGTTTGAGTTTAGTTAAAGCAGAAATGAGAGCCCCCCCTCCCTTTCTGTCTTTTCTCTAATTCCATGTTAAGCTTCAGTGGAATGGTTCTGGCCTGTTCTCCCTTACATCCAAAATTTATCTTAATGTGGATTAAAAATCCAGTAAATCTGTATCTGTTGACTAACAATTTCCAGAATCTGTCCAGAAAAAGGTTTATGAAGAGCTCATTAGTCTTGATGCAGCTCAGTATTGCCAAGGCATCTAATCTTTTCTTACTTTAGCAGTATGAAATCCAAGAACGATGGTGACAGAGGCAGAAATAACAAGTCTTCTTCCTTTCACAGTGGATTTAAGCTACCTTAAATATTTTGCTTTGGGGAAGAAATGTTAAGGCTGGTCAGTTGAGGATGATGCAGATTGGCTAGACATTTTTAATGATGACTTTTATTTACACCAACTGCAATTACCAGACATTTTTCCATACATTTTTTTAAAAAAATTGTAAGTCGCCTGGAATCACCTATATATGAGTTGGGTGGCTATATACATTGCAAACAAACATGCAAAAAAACAAACAAACAAATGTAAGTGGTAACATATTTTTCCTGGATTTGCAGGGAGAATTGGAGGGATTTTTTTGCTATTTTTTTAAAAAAAAACATGTTCACTAATGTCTGCAACCAGTTCTTGTGTTCTCCACTTTGAAATGGGAGCAAACCAATATGCCAATTTTCTGCATTTTTTTTATTGCATTTAGGATTTATCTTTTCTGAGAGAGATTTGCACATGGCATCCTTAATTTTAATCCCACCATAGTATTCACTTATGGGGCAGATTATCCTGAGAGATAGTGACTTAATTTACCAGTGAGTGATGTGAGTGAGAATTTGTAATTGGTTCCTACATCCAAATCTGATACTTCACTATTACACAGTTAATCATGAGCCCAATGGATGATCTGACTCTGTCCTATGATTCTTCTGTTCCATCATGATATGGCTTTAAGTTATTGAGAAAGTCAACCTTAGCATCACTACCCCAACACAAGGCTTCAGGATACAAGCATCAAAAGGATATCATTCTCTATCTTTGTATCCCAGAATGTTCAGAGCAAATGTTCTAAGGCATTCAAAAATTAGTCAATGACTTTTCTCTCAGTATGATAAATTACTCAAGGTGGTAAACATACCAAACAGAACAGAACAGAACAGAACAGAATAGAAGAATAGAATTTTTTATTGGCCAAGTGTGATTGGACACACAAGGAATTTGTCTTGGTGGATATGCTCTCAGTGTACATAAAAGAAAAGATATGTTCATCAAGAATCATAAGATACAACACTTAATGATAGTCATAGGGTACAAATAAGCAATCAGGAAACAATCAATACCAATATAAATCGTAAGGATACAAGCAACAAAGTTACAGTCATACAGTTAGAAGTGGAAGGAGATGCGTGATGGGAACGATGAGAAGATTAATAGTAGTGCAGATTTAGTAAATAGTTTGACAGTGTTGAGGGAATTATTTGTTTAACAGAGTGATGGCGTTCGGGAAAAAACTTTTCTTGTGTCTCGTTGTTCTGATATGTAGTGCTCTATAGCGTTGTTTTGAGAGTAGGAGTTGAAACAGTTTATGTCCAGGATGTAGGGGTCTGTAAATATTTTCACAGCCCTCTTTTTGACTCATGCCGTACTCCTTCCTCTTTTTATTTTCCCTGCAACAGTGACCCTGTGGGGTGGATTGGGCTGAGAAAGAGTGACTAGCACATGATCACTTAGCTGGCGTTCATGCCTAAGGCAGAACTGATTTCTAGGCCAGCACCTTAACCATTCTACCAAAAGGATTGCATTTTACCTGATTAGACATTTCCTATAAACTCTCCTTGACAAATTAATGTACATGAAGCAATGTCCTTTTCTTATACCAATCTGATGCACAGGAGCATACTCTATAGAGGCAAAGTTTGCTGAACCGAGCATGATAAAAGTTGGCTAGAACATTCCTTCAAGTGCTGAGTGATTAATAAAGTATCTGGACAAGTCCTTCTACCATTTAACAAACTGGACTGGATAGAGGCAAAGGGCCAGAATTCTAGAGCAACTTTCCTACAAAAAGGTTACCTTAGCATCTACTACCAACTTTGTACAAATTTCTTTCTTGTGATTTAGAATGATATCTGAATCTTCATGACCTTAGGCTCACCTTGTTTTATTGTCCAGGAATAAAAAAGAGGCACTGTGATCTCATTCACAGTGTTGTTCTTAGTTGGAATGCAGCTTCCCATTTACTCTTTCTTATCAATCTCTGCTTTTATAGAGCTTCCATTTTCTGCCACTGCGTTGTAAATTTCCTGCAACTCAGTAGTTCATTGTGAAGGCTATCCTCTGGAGGCCAACAACCAGTTCTGTTGCAGCTGTTACTTGGCATTTAGATTTCTTGCCACCTCTCTCACTTCTCCTTTTCTCCTCCCCCTCTGTTTTAATTATAGATAGTGCCAAAATTATCAAAAGGGTATTTGCACATTTTCTTATTTCAACCACATTTTTTTTGTACAACTTCAACTGTTATTCACTATTTGTAAACTCAACACATTTTTTTTTCTAACAGCTTCTGTGGACACCTTCCAACTAATCTCACTACAAATAATGTCTCCAGAAACTCTTACAATATTTCATAATGCAATTATTCATTGGCCAAACCACAGACCACCTGATGTTTTCTAGCTATTAGTGGATGTTTTTAAAGAAATTGATGTTGACATGCAAACACTCGTATACTTCCCAGTGATCTCCTGAAGAGCCAAAAATGTGGTCTGCATATCTTTTGAAGCTGCCCTGCACTTCCAAATGTCACTCATCCTCACGTCCTACATCCTTTCAGTTAGAATTCCATCAAGCAACTTCCCATCTGTTGCCTAGGTGACCATTTTTAGTCTTAATGCAACATTCCTTGTTAACAATAAGGATAGTACCAATCATTTTGGGTACATATTAGCCAGTGTGCCACAAGCACAACCATAGCCCAGTTTTTATCACAAGCATATCTCATAAGACCTCATGAAACCTATGCTTAACTTTGTAAGCTAAGATCTTTAAACTACACTCTATCTTGTAGCCCACCTCAATCTACTTCATAATTTAGCTCTTGTCCCATCATCTTGGAAATTCATATTATATGAACTCTGAAATATACTCCCAATGTCTAATTTCAATGCAGTTCCAATTTAATTTAATAAATATAATAGAGATCATACTAAAAGCAGGTGAGAGATGTCTTTGTAGTACAAGTCCAGGGACCCTTAGGAGAATTTCTTCCATATGTGTTGAAGTATGGGATAGAAAAAGACAAGGATTATGTAGAAACCAACATTATTTGAAGGTTGGATCAAATACATGGTCAATAGCCCATTTTAACCAAATCCATTGTAAGGGAAATCCAAAATTTCCCTTACCTGTGAAGTGGGGGAGCCAAAGTTGCACCTTCTCATTTTATTATAACAAATACTTAATGGTGAGTGGTTGTGTGTGTGTGTGTGTGTGTGTGTGTGTGTGACAGAGAGAGAGAATTATTAGGAAAGCTACATTTTGAAGAGAGATGAAACACACTAAGAAAATTCTCCTTTTTTTCTTTCAAAATGTGCATAGTTTAAAAACAATCAACTCTGGAATTAAGTGAAACTGTTTATCAGGAATTGAAACTGAGAAATGATGAACAAGAGATTATCCTTCTCTTAACACCGATCTGATGCACAGATAATCATTCACTGATTTTGTTTTATCTAAAAAGAAAAAATGAGTAAATGAAAATATTCATCCTAAAATTGGTCAAGATGGGAAATTGAAAAATATTGGAATGGAACTAAATGTTAAAACTAGATTTCATCGTACTGCTGCAAATACTGTGTCTGGAGTGACTGAAGTTGATTTAATTGAAAGATGTTCTGATTTAAGGATAAATTTGATGGTCCCTAAACTGAATATCCAATCCCTTCTTCACTCCTATTCTCAGAATTCTAGCTAAAGTTATGCCAAAATATTTTTTAATTTTTCTTTTTTAAAAAATAATTAATTAATGGGCTGGGGGATTGAACTGGGATAACACAAATTGGAGCCATCTATCTTACACTAATCAAATAATAGTTCTGACATACTTCAATTAAGGTTTCATCTGAATATTGCAGAGAAGTAAAATAAAGCTTTATGTTTTGTACTGCTTGGGCTAGAGGAAAAAGCAACTTTCTTGAATCTATTGAGGCTCATAGCTTATGCATGTCTCCTATTCGTCTAATAAATAGCAAATGTGAAGCATTCACCATAAGAGCCTCTCGAAGAAGTGTAAGAGATTGTAAACTAAAGCATCAATACATCTGAAGTAAAATGTATTTTACGTCTGCACAATGTGTGAGTGCAGTTAAAAATGCAATAAGGCCCGCAAGACAAGAATTTTTACAGCGTACAATGTTTGGTTTCTGGACATAAAGTGCTCAGGTATAGACAAGACAAGATTTATGAAGTCCTCTGATAATATATTTCAACAAATCCCAAAGCAATTCACACTATGTTGGAAGTGTGCTATGTTTTAAAACAGGCATCGATAACATGTGGCTCTCATCCCTAGGTTGCTTTTCTACAGCATCCAAAACTCTGTAGACATTCTCAGTCATCCAGGTCATGGTTGTCCCAAAGATGCTTTTTCAGGAGGCAACTGAATTTTCTTGTTTTTTTCTTTGAAGACATTTTGCTTCTCACCCAAGAAGCTTCTTCAGCTCTGACAGGATAGTGGGGAATGGAAGGATTTATATTCCTTGCAGACAGCTGGTCATTTGCATCCTTTTTAGAGGGTCCTTGAAGCACTTGGAGGTTTATCTGTGTCCTCAGGGTCACTTGAGTAGTGCTCCTGGTTCCTGTAGTCTGCAATTTTTTCTCTCTCTCTGGAAATCTATTCCTACTCCCACACCATTCAAAGGATGTTCATCCCAAATTGTATAGCTAAAAGTCTGTAGAGATTCTCAGTCATCCAGGTCATGGTTGTCCCAAAGGTGCTTTTTCAGGAGGCAACTGAATTTTCTTGTTTTTTCTTTGAAGACGTTTCACTTCTCATCTTTCTTGGATGGGAAGCGAAACGTCTTCAAAGAAAAAACAAGAAAATCCAGTTGCCTCCTGAAAAAGCACCTTTGGTACAGCATCCAAGCTATACAGGATTCTTCCATTAATCCTAATGCACAATTCAGTAAAATTTCCAATTTAAACTTCTCAAACTAATAAGACCTGTCCTTGTGGATTAGAGGTGGTAGAAAAACGTAAGCATATTCTGTTGTACTGTGAATTTCATAAGGAGCTCTAGAAGGTGCACCATTGTGCCTCACTGGCAATTTCTCAAATTCTCTTTTACTTATGGCCAGGTAGTTTCTCCCACTCTATGAAATATCACATTTTTGCAGCAGTAGATCATAGTGAATCATTACTGCTAATCCACCTTTCTCACCAGTTGTAGCAAATAATCTCCTCCTGTATTTACATTATTACCTGTTTCATTATGTCTTGCTTATTATCTGCATATTTTAATATTTAAGGCTATTTTAGTTGCTAGCTTTGGGCCATAATATTTTGAAAATTCAACAGAAAACAAGTTTAGAATCCTGCTTTTCTCATTATGGTAAAACTATATTTATATTTGTAGGGATATGTTCCTTGGTTGAACTGTGGTTAGAGTGCAGTACTGCAGGCTACTTCTGCTGCCTGCCGGCTGCCTGCAGTTCAGCAGTTTGAGTCTCATTGGCTCAAGGTCGACTCAGCCTTCCAGCTGTCCGAGGTGGGTAAAATGAGGAGATTATTGGGGACAATATGCTGACTCTGTAAACTGTTTAGAGAGGGCTGTAAAGCACTGTGAATGGTATATAAGTCTAAGTGCTATTGCTATTGCTACTCACCCCAAATTTAGCCCATCATATTTTCTCCTTGTAATGTCTACATTAAAAAAAAATGAAAAGAGGTGAGATGTTCAATAGCAAATGGATGTAAACATGGGGCTACCCTTGAAAAGTATCCAGAAGGTTCAGCTGGTAAAAAGTGTAGCTCTTTGAGCAATCGTGGCCATCCAAAAAATGGTGCATGGGACACCTCTGCTGTTCAAGCTACACTGGGTCCCTGAATGCTTCTGGATCCAATTCATGGTGTTAGTTATGATAACACAATAACAGGGTTGAAAGGGACCCTGGATCCCCTTGCTCTGGCAGGAAACCCTATACCATTTCAGACAAATGGTGGTCCAATCCCTTCTTAAAAATGTCCAGTGTTGGAGCATCCAGAACTTTTGGAGGCAAGTTGTTCCAGTGATTAATTGTTCAAACTATCAGGAAAGTTCTCCTTAAGTCTAAGTTACTTCTCTCCTTGACTAGTTTTCATCTATTGCTTTTTTTCCTGCCTTCAAACACTTTGGACAATAGGTTAATTCCCTCTTCTTTGTGGCAACCCCTGAGATATTGAAACATTCTTATTACATCATCCCTAGTCCTTCTTTTGATTAAACTAGACATACCCAACTCCAGCAATTGTTCTTTATATGTTTTAGCCTTCTGTCCTCTAATCATCTTTTTGCTTTTTCCTGCACTCTTTCTAGAGTCTCAACATCTTTTTTACATTGTGGCGACCAAAATTAAATGCAATATTCCAAGTGTGGTCTTACCAAGACATTATAAAGTGGTATTAACACTTCATGTGATCTTGATTCTGTCCCTCTGTTAATGCAGCCCAGAACTGTGTTGGCTTTTTTTTGTGGCTGTAGCACACTGCCTGCTCATATTTAAGTGATTGTCCACTAGGACTCCAAGATCCCTCTCACAATCACTACAGGTGATTGTAGCAAGGTACTACCTATACTAGTGTATTTTTTTTTTTTGCTTGAATTAAAACCTTACTTTTTTTCATTGAATGTTATTTTGTTAGATAGGGCCCAATGTTCAAATCTGTCAAGATCCTTTTATATCTTAAACTGTAGAACTGCTTTCACCCCATCACATCAGCCCTTTCTACTCAATCAGGTAGGGAAGGTATGTTGTAGAGCTTTTCAGTTAAAGAACTGGCAGGATCCAGGAAGGGGGCCTTGTCTGCTGTTGCCCCTGTCCTGTAGAATATTCTCCCCTTAGATGTGAGACAGCTTTCCCCTCAACTGCCCTGCCATTGCAAAAATATCTAAAGACCATAAATATCTGCCATCTCATTTGGGATTCACAGAAAAGCCTGCAGTTGTGGGGCTGGTTAGTGCCCTGAAAGACCTCCTCCTCTTTTTTAATTAACATTTAATGTTAAATTTTAACTACTTTTGCCTTTATTTTAAATATTTTAATTGTTTATATTCTGTTTTCAATGTTTTTAACATTTTATTTGTATACTACCCAAAGATGGGTGGTTCCGAAATATGATACATAAATAAATTACATCTCAACTTGGAATGTTCCTTTTTCACATTGATACTGTTCTGAATACCGGTACACTGTTTGCAAAGTTTATGTGAGTTATTCCCTATGGCTTCTATAGTTAGCCTAAGCTGAATTACGCATTCTGAAAATACAGATATGACATAATATTCAAAGATAGTTAATTTGTTGTTCTGGTTACAATAAAATTCATCAAGCAGTGGCTGATTTCTGCTACAGTATTTCACACAGCAATATTGGCAACAATGATAAAAAGCAATAATCATAATAAGAACAAATCTAAGGTTGTGCTAATTTACAATCTTTTCAGTCAGGAAAGTCCCTAACTTAGAAAATTGGGAACTCCTGGGTGCAGGGTTTTTTCAATACAAGTTGTGAGTGTAGAGGGACCATAAAGTTATCTACTGTTATGTGGGAAAGGTGAAGTGTTTCCCAAAGACAACTCTAGATTAGAACAACTATTCTGGAGGAGCAGAGAATGTTATTAGAGAAACAATGATTGTGCAATACCATATATATAGCAGTAAAGTAATTAATGTAGCTTGTTCAATTTATGAGTGAAGTTAACTATGTCTATTGCTATGACCAAGAATAAATCTATGTTCTATTTTCTTCAGATCAAGAGATGTCATAATCTATGATTGTCAAGTACTTTAATTAGATATTTGTCATGTGATTCTTCAGGTTATAATACTCCCCTACTGATATTTCCAGTAGGCAGTCTGTTTCAATTTGCTGAATGTTACATCTGATTTTTTCTGAGTCATAATAAGTGCTGTAATTATTACTGATTGCTTGCTTGACATTTTCAAATTTATTCAGAAAATGAGTTGGATTCCCCATAGAAAATACTGTCTTCTTAGATTAGGTCCAAACTTCCATTCTGCTTTTCAAGTTATTTTTCTGTTCCAAGATCATCGGAAGGATGAAGAAAAAAAGTTTTACAAGGCTGGTTGCAATCAGCAGATGAGTACCTATTCTACTGGTCATGATTTCACTTAGTTGGTACTGGATAAGATGCCTAGTCTTAGTACTTAAAAAGTCAGAATTTCTTCCTTACTTGTTTCTTCTCAGGTTAAAAAAACACTTTTAAAAGTAATTGCTTCTAGAGATATATGGCCTATGTCCCTCATAATTTACTATGGCACCAACATGCCCTGAGGGCCATGTCTTCAGGAGATTTTCTTCATCACATCAGTGAAACATGATTAATTTGTTTTTAGCTGTATTTATTAAACTTGTGTTTTTCTGCTTCTGCAGACAGCATTCCGTGACAGCTGTAAGATGTGTAAAATCTGTTACACTTCTCCACCCATCACACTGGAGGCAAAGTTAGGTGACTAATAGTAGGCAGAATCAGAGAGGCACATATTGACTGTTTCAGGATGATATTAGCACAACTCTTTCCTTCTGGTTCCTGATCAGCCTTGTCTGCTGCTATTCTTCCCCAGAAGCTGGAAGATTTATTGCCATGCCTAACATGAAGTCTAACACGTCCTCCCTCCCCCATCACCCTATAAGGACAGAGAAAATATGTAGTGAAGAACTTTATCTGTAGAAGTGTGCTATAGGAATAAGTAGACCAATTTTCCAAGTCCTGAACAGCAAAGCACCTCCATAGATACAGCTTCCACTCTATACCTTGAGACAAACAGCAAAGGTTGGATTCAGAGATGGTATTCAGCAGGTTCTGACCAGTTCTGGAGAACCGGTAGTGGAAATTTTGAGTAGTTTGGAGAAACGGTAAATACCACCTCTGACTGGCCCCACCCCATCTATTCTCTGCCTCCCGAGTCCCAGCTGATCGGGAGGAAATGGGGATTTTGCAGTAACCTTCCCCTGGAGTAGGGAAGGAATGGAGATTTTACATTATCCTTTCCCTGCCATGCTCACCAAGCCAAGCCCACAGAACCGGTAGTAAAAAAAAAAAAATGAATCCCACCACTGGTTGGATTCACTTACATAAATCCATATCCACCAAAGGATGTAGAAACTATCTTTCAACCTGAATTAAAAGTAATATTTTCTATAAACTGAGGTTGATTTTTTTAACATCACCTATATGCAAGATGTTCATATAGGCTCATCAACAGAAAACCAGCATTTCTCTGCATGGAGATTTCCATAAGGAAAGCAGTTGAGTTCCCCCTTTAAAAAAAATACAGAGAGATTGACGCATGATTTGTTTATACTTCTAATGCATATTGTTAACAGTGCAATCCCAAAGGTGAGGCAAAGGTTAGACAAAGTAAACAAACACACATCTCCTTAATTATAGGTATGTCTCTCTCTCTCTTCACATCTCTGAAATTTTGGATTTAGCTCTTTGTACTGTAATCCTATCCATGCATTTACATTCTACGATAACTGGGTGTTATTGGAAAGGTTCCATGAACTTTACCTCAAAGTTAAAAGGTCAGGGTATGTGTCCTTTGGGACTTTTCACAGAGAGCACCTGACATTTCATTAACTGATTATAAGAAAGTCTTTGGTTTTTCCTTCCCCATCTTGCTTTTATAGCTGCCTGGTTCTGACTTGCACTCCATAGGCATCTGCCAAGGTCTGTTTCTTGCTGTCAGTAATCTCAATCTGTTATAAAGTTCCACCAGGGCAAATACTGACAAGTATAATTGCTAGCTATTTCTCCCTAAGGTTTTAATCTTTGATTTAAGGGTTCATTTGCCCTGTAAGAAGGAGAAATTGTTCATTACGAATTAGGGTAAAAGGGATAATTGTACAGTATACCCCTGCAGAGTGCTATATTTCTCGAATTTTATGTGGCTGAGTGCTTATAGTCATGCACGCCATTGTAGCATTCGACACAATCGCAGCAAGGCGGTACTCCTTCCCGTTAAAACATGGAGCATTATGACTTTGCTTTGAAAGTGCTTAAAATGGGTAGCAAAAGACTAGACTCTCAGCGGGCAAGGGAATTTGAGTGTTCATTTAATGATAATGTAGCTGGGAAGTGACATTCTATTTATAGAAAGCCTTTTTGCTAAGGATGGCAAACTGAAATTGAATTGTAGATTTTGGCCTGCAGTGTGAATTAAACACTCTCCCTTCTGCTTTCTTAGGCACTTTTTAAAATTATATATATATATATATATATATATATATATATATATATATATATATATATATATATATGTGTGTGTGTGTGTGTGTGTGTGTGTGTGTGTGTGTGTGTGTGTGTGTGTGCGCGCGTAGTTAATATTTCGGGTTTCTTCCCGTGTAATTGTGGATATATCCCTAAAAGGGTAGAAGCGACGTTTCGACAGAATCCCATCTGCCATCATCAGGCTTATGTCAGCAGTCATTTTGTACTAACTGCCATTGGTATTTCAAATCTGGTGCTGGTATTCTGGGATGGCTCCACCTTTTCATTCTGATTGGTTGGGAGTCCCAGTATGTGTTTATTGGCTTGGCTTCGGGTGTATGGTCGGTTTTTCTCCACTAGGTGGCAGGGCTTCATCTTTGTGGCTGGTTTGAATATGATTTGGTTGGGATTATTTTTTTGATTAATGTTTGGTTTATGTTTTATATATGGTGTTAAGATTCGTCTATCTATGAGAGCAGGTTTCCAAATAGTAGGCAGACGTGAAGTGTCATCCCGTTTATTCATGCAATATGGTCTTTTTTCTATTTCTATTGCTTCTCTGATTATCCTGCCATTGAGATGTTCTATTTTTGCAACTGTTTTTGTTTTATTAAAATTAATGTTGTGTCCTGTTGTATTTATATGTTGAACTAATGATGATGTGTGTTCTTGTTTTTGTATTGAGTTTTTGTGTTCCTCGATGCGCACACTCATTCTTCTGTTGGTCTGTCCAATGTATGTTGATGGGCAGGAAGCACACGGGATTTCGTATATGCCTTGATCTTCTAATTCTATTTTGTCTTTGGGGTTTCTCAGAATGGACCATATCTTTCTATCTGTGCAAAATATGGTTTTGATGTTGTGTTTATGTAGTACTTTGCTAATTTTGTCTGTTGTTCCCCTTATATAGGGCAAGATGGCTTTCTCATTGTTTTGTTCCTCTTGTTGTTTTTTATTATGTCTTGGTGTTGTATGTTTGATCATATTGATGACTTTATTTCTACAGAACCCATTTGATGTCAGTACATTAGTTAGTGTATATAATTCTGTTTGTAAATGTGCTTCATCAGCCAGACGTTTAGTTCTTGTGGTTAATGTTTTGGCAACAGAGTTTATTTGTGCTGGATGGTGGTGTGATTTGGCGTTGAGATAGCGGTTCGTATGTGTCTTCTTTTGATAGATGGTATGTCCTAAGGTGCCATCAGATAAATTAATACATCGAGGAAAGGTAACTGGTTTTCTGATTCTATCTCCATGGTGAACTTTATTTTGGGATGGAGGCTGTTCAAATATACTAAGAAGTTTTCCAATTTATCTCTTCCATGTGGCCAGATCACAAAGGTGTCATCAACGTATCTGAGCCATAATTTTGGTTTGTTAACAGTTTTTTCTAAGGCATTGGATTCGAATTCTTCCATGAAAAGATTACCGATGACTGGTGATAATGGTGATCCTATTGGTGCACCTTCTATTTGTTTATATCTCTGTCCTCTGTGTATGAAATATGTGTTGGATAAACAATGTTCTGTTAAGTTTGTGATATGTTTTGGTAGTTGATATTTGTTTTTAATTGATGACAGGGCTTCTTTGACAGGTATTTGTGTGAATAGTGATACAACATCAAAGCTTACAAGAAGGTCACTTTCTTTTATGTGTTGCTTTTTTATTGTTTGTATGAAATGGTATGAGTTCTGTACATATGAAGCAGCAGATTCTGCGTAAGGTTGAAGATGTTTTGCTAAATATCTGGCTAGATTTTGTAAAGGTGAGCCTATGGAACTTACTATGGGTCTGAGAGGTATTCCATCTTTGTGTATTTTTGGGAGGCCATACAGTTTTGGGCATTTTGAAGATTTTTCTCTGGGAATAATTTTTTGTTGGATTTCTTTACTTATAGTACTTGATTTTATCTTTATCTTCGTGGTTTTTTCTAGATATGTTGTTGGGTCTGTGTTTATGGGTTTATATGTGGCATCTTGAAATAAGTCAGACAGTTTCTTTTCATAGTCCACTGTGTTCATTACTACTGATGCATTGCCTTTATCTGCTGGTAATATTATTATGCTATTATCGTTTTTTAAAACTTTCAGTGCTTTTTGTTCTTCTTTTGATAAGTTGCTTTTAGGTGGTTTACTAGTACATAGAATGTTGGTGACGTCATGTCTGACTTTATCAGCATCGTCAGCACTGAGTTTCTTTAGGCTGGTTTCAACTTCGCATATGATGGTTTCTATTGGAATTTTATTGGGTGCCACTGCAAAATTAAAGCCCTTTGATAAGACATTTGTTTCTGCTGTTTCTATCGGAAGCATTGTATACTACTTGTTTTAAATGATGTTGTGTTGTGGTTGGAGGTTTTTTATGTTCTAATTATTAGAGTATATGCACATACATACATACATACATACATACATACATACACATACCACTCCTGGGGGAATGATATTGCAAAATCTCCATTCCCACCCAACTCCGGGGCCAGCCACAGGTGGTATTTGCTGGTTCTCCGAATTACCCAGGGCCAGCGAGAAGTGGTATTTGCTGGTTCTCTGAATTACTCAAAATTTCCACTACCGGTTCTCCAGAACTTGTCAGAACCGGCTAGATTTTACCCCTGTCTTATATCCTCTTCCCCTTTATCAGGTTTTCTTTAGATTAAGGATAGTTGCACTATACAGTTTGGTGCCATTGTATGTTGTGGCAACTATTAATTTACACAGTCTCCAGAAATACACAGAGATATAAATAGGCTTAATTTTGCTGATTGCATAATACCTCCTGGAAGATACTATGCTATAAATATTGTAATTAGGGATAATGCTACTATCCACAAAATAAATAGCAAGATTCAGAGGGCTGAAGGCAGTGAGAAATGTATACGTATTTCTCAATTTATGACCGTAACTGAGTCTGGATTATAGTTGTAAATCATTGCAGTCATTAGGCAGGTCACCACATGACCAAACCTGATTCTACAACATTTTTGAAGTGGTCATTTAGCACATGCCAGAGTCATTAAGAGCATCCATTTTACCCAAAGGGTGTTATTTTACCAGAAACTCAAAATAATTGATGGAAAATGGAAAAAAAAAAAGACCAAAAATCACATTAATGTGACTGAAGACACTGCATACTGTACAGAGGAGTTATTAACAAGTTTCCAAAATTTGATTGTTTGACTGCAGAGAGACGGAATGTATGCTTTGGGGAGGGGGGGGGGTTCTCTCAAAACTTCAAAAGATCCATAAGCAATCAGACATAAGTCAAGGACTACCTGCAATGTTTTTTGACCACTTTAAGAATAAAGCTTTTATATATGAACTTTCTGTATTGTACTTAATCACATGATTGTAAGTACTGGTACTTGTCTACCTGGAAGTAAGCATCTACTCCTAATTAAATTATTACTTCCAAGGCACTCTTCTGCCTTCAAAGTAATTTCCTCTGTATTTCCATACTTTGTTATCAATATACCAATGATGTTGTTCCCATGGATTGAGAAGCTAGACATGGAGAAAAACTAAAACTTCATAATACTAGTGAATTATACATTTGGAGATACGATAGTTACTAAAAGTACTATGAATTGCAAGAAGATCCAATCATTTAATTCCAGAAGGCACTTCAGACACTTCACTTAAGGGGCATTATTAACAAGCAGAAACTCACATACTTTGGGCTTTTTCTGAGAGTGAACTGGAAAAATAAAAAGACCATGCTTAGGAAGAATGAGGGAAATAGGAGAAGAGGAGATAAAGAAATGGATGGGATCTGGAATATCCCTGAAAGAGCTGTAGATTGTCACCAGGGACAGATTGAAATGGAAGGCATTGTTCACTAGAAGTTGGGCATTCAATAACATGCACTGAACTATGGCATTAGACGCCTAAAACCAATTTTGACTCTTAGAAACATACTTGCTAGGTGCTTTTTCCAACTCTTGTTCTTCTTCATCTTCTCTTGATAAAACTGGCTGAAAACACGATGCGAGGAGGCTGAAAATGTGATGCGTGGAAGCCAAAAACGTGACACGCGGAAACAGCAATGGGGTATGGTGATCCCACAGCTTGGAACAGCTGATTGGCGATATTCTGGGAGGCCGATCCAACTGCCAATCAGCTGCTCATGCTGAATCAGGCTGCAATAACGTGCTGAAGCTGACCAGGCTGTTTGCTGTTTGCTACAAGGACACTAGCCAGATGAATACCTATGGATGCTGGTAGGCAGAGGCAGAATTTTTTTTCTTGTTTTCCTCCCCAAAAACTAATGCGCATCTTATACTCCAGAGTGTCTTATATTCCGAAAAATACGGTAAAACATATATTCATAGGAATGTTTTTATTGTATGGAATAACCAGAAAAGATGTGATCTCGCAATCTTTCAGAATGTAATGCATTTTTTTTTTAGAAATGGAGAACAATATACACATTACATTAAACAGTAACAAAATAGGAGACAAAGGAAATCACTGAGTTACACCAAAGTTGAAACATTACAGTAGTGATTAATGGGAAAGTTGACTACTCCAGGCCTCCTTTTGTATTATAATGTGGAGCACATTTTAGCAACAGATGTGCATGTGTGTGGAAGAAATATTCCCATTCAAACTCTCATCAATAAATTTAAAATATTTCAAACCTCAGAGAATGTTAATCAGTCATCTATCTTTTGTTATTGTTATGAATGACTATAGTCAAGCTATTTAAAGCAAATGATGCATTTGGTTGTTAATTATGAGTGCCTACTGAGAGTACCTCAAATGAACCAGTTTCTCTTAATTTCTTTTCTTTCCCTAAGCAAAGAGTTACATAAAGAAAGTTTAGGAGAGTACAAGAAGTCCATCTGTTAAACCAACAACATGCTCTCTTAGAAAAAAAAAGACGATCAGAGATGGGCAAAAAAAAGTATAAACAATATTTAAATCAAAGCAAGAAGTCTAACTTCTGAATTTTCTTACTTTAAATAGGCAGAGACTCGATCCTAATCACCTTGCAATCAAGATTTTGAGTGGAATAAATTAACAGGACATATTGTTTTCCTAACCACCTTCCAGTGAGAATCAAAAATAAAGATTTTAAATGGAATAATCTAACAAGACATCATATTAACATTGAAATGATTCTGGGTTATTTTAATTTGAGATTGTTTAGCTTTCACTCTGTGGCTAATACTTATTTGTTGTTTGACACATAATGGCCACTGACATTATTAATTTAGCTGCTTTGAATTTATCATCTTCTCCAGCATTCATGCTGCTCAGTTTGACACACATTATTATATAAGAATAATGATAATTTAAATATACAAGCCTTATCTTTTTTATTCTATATGCAAAGCATTAAGGAATGTCAATCTTCTGATGCTGCAACAGGAAAGTATCAAGGAAAGAAAAACATCCTTTTTAGAAAAAGGATGTTAAAATAGAAATGAAACACTTATTTGTTGTTACAGTGAGGTGGGAGAATAAATGTATTTTTATGGATGCCTGGTTTTGACAAAATCACTGCATCCAGGCAATTCCCTAGCACTGAGTGAATTCCCCTAGCTGTTTTTGTAATTGGTTTTACCATTTCAACCATATCCTAACCTAAAAATAAATTGAAAGAACATTTTTTTAAATAAGCTTAAAATTCTTAGAAAAGTAAAGTGACTATGAAAACAAGCAGCATTTACAAAAAGTCTCTTTTGAAATTGTGGCTAAAATGAAGTGTGAGATATTATATATGTTGTCTATCTCATTTAAAGAAGTAGAACAACAGATGAGACAAGGAAGGATAATGGAAATTTGTTCCCACCTGTCCCCATTTTTAAATTGTTGTTTTAATCAATTATTTGTTTTTAACCATTTTAAACTCAGAATTGGCTATAGACATAGAAATAGAAAACAAATTAAAATAATAATAAATAAATAGAACACACTCTGAGTTGATCATAAAACATATCCTAAAGTAACCATGTCTGGTGATCAATAATTCATCTAGGAGTTAGACTTACAAATGACAAAAAGCCACACATAGATATATTCTTATAGCAGATAGCATAGCCAGTAATTTTCACTTTAAAATTGACTTGTTCATGAGACAAATGTACAATAACTACATAATATTCCATTAAAAATTGCTTTTAAATTGAATATGCAAGCAAATCTCGTATTCCTACAGACTAGAATGGAGATCGCTCAGAATATTAACATTTTCTCCCTAGGCAACCATTCCCTTCCCAAGGCAGAATGCGGAATTTGTGACATGACTTGAAAATAAATATGTGCAAGGTAATGTTAATGTTAAAGATGATGTAATTGTTGCAGAGAAGTTCAATCCCATTGCTATTTATACTGTACAGTAAGCTTGCTCTAAAACAAACCACAATCCTTAAAGGTAAAGGTTCCCCTCGCACATATGTGCTAGTCATTTCCAACTCTAGGGGGCAGTACTCATCTCCGTTTCAAAGCCGAAGAGCCGGCGCTGTCTGAAGACGTCTCTGTGGTCATGTGGCCGGCATGACTAAACGCCAAAGGCCACAGAATGCTATTACCTTCCCACCAAAGGTGGTCCCTATTTTTCTACTTGCATTTTTTACGTGCTTTCAAACTGCAGAAAATGGGACAAGTAATGGAAGCTCACCCTGTTACGCGGCGCTAGGGATTTGAACTGCCACCCTTTCGATTGACAAACTCATTGTCTTAGTCACTGAGCCACTGTGACCCTTCTTATTTTATATTAAAAACTAGACAACCAATGACTTGTTGGGTCATCCTTTTAGAGGTATTTCTTTACCTAAATAGAGAAACAGAATCACCACAAGAGGATTCCTATTGTTTTAGTTTTAAAATGAAAAAAGAAAACAACATTTTACTAATGAAGAAAAATGTACAGCAAGACAAATATAGATAGCAATAGCACGTAGACTTATATACTGCTTCAAAGTGCTTTACAACCCTCTCTAAATGGTTTACAGAGTCAGTATATTGCCCCCAACAATCTAGGTCCTCATTTTACCCACCTCGGAAGAATGGGAGCCTGAGTCAACCTTGAGCCTGGTGAGGATCGAACTCCTAGCAGTGAGCATTGAGTTAACCTACAATACTGCATTCTAACCACTGCACCACCACCAGCTGTATGATGTTGCTTTTTGTTTAACAAAGTACACTTTTGATGCTTGATTTGTGGTTGATCTGCCATTCTTTAAGTATACTCCAAGCAGTTTCACTTCTTTTTCCTCAGTTTAAAGGGACATACAGCTGACCAGGCTGGAATACTGATTTCTCAAAGATAAATCAACACATTCTCCATGGTTTGTCCTTGTGCTTTATGTATAGTGAAAGAAAAGCACGACTGTACTGGGAACTCTTCCTGCTGAAGAGCAATATCTTCACCTTCTGTTAAATTGGGTGTAATTTTTCAAATGTCATTTTGAACACAATAATGTTTATCTTTACCATGTGGAGCACAAAGTGCACCTTAGGCTCCTGAACAAAGATGGGATATAGATACATGAGTGGTGGGCTGCTGCCGGTTTGGATCGGTTCTAGTGAACTGTTGGTTTTGATGATCGGGTGGCCCCGCCCACCTGCCCCCGTCCTATCTTGTCCTATATTTCCTTCTTTCTGGCTCAGCTGATTCGTGTGGCACAGCTGATTTCTGTGCCTTCGCTGTTTTACTTACCGGGGCTGCTGTAGAAGTTAAGCAGCTGAGCTTCAAATTGCTGTTATTTTGAACACTGTGCATATGTGCATTAGGTGTGTATGCATGCGCACGCTCAGAGAACCAGTTGTTAAACTGGTTGCAGTCCATCACTGGATACATGTGTTTCAGAGGTGGGTTTCAGCAGGTTCTGACCAGTTCTGGAGAACCGGTAGCGGAAATTTTGAGTAGTTCGGAGAACCGGTAGTAAAAATTCTGACTGGTTCCGCCCCCATCTATTCTCTGCCTCCCAAGTCCCAGCTGATTGGGAGGAAATGAGGAATTTGCAGTATCCTTCCTCTGGAGTGGGGATGGAATGGTGATTTTACAGTATCCTTCCTCTGGAGTGGGGACGGAATGGAGACTTTACAGTATCCTTCCTCTGGAGTGGGAAGGGAATGGAGATTTTACAGTATCCTTCCCCTGGAGTGGGGTGGGAATGGAGATTTTATGGTATCTTTCCCCTGCCATGCCCACCAAGCCACACCCACCAAGCCACATCCACAGAACCGGTAGTAAAAATTTTTGAAACCCACCACTTATGTGTTTGTTTATGTGCCAGAGAATGGCCATATAAAGCAATAAAAAACATCCAAACCTTTTTTCATGGACCTTAAAGCTGTTGCTCTTTTAAGAGCCACATGATGAGTCAATTCCTTGCTGCTGGGTGGGGAAGGGAGCAAGGGATTGTGAGAGTGGCAGGGAAATTGTCAAGGAATGTTCAGGATGTGCATCATGTGACCACAGCAGCAGTCTGAAACAATTTCCCCAAATTTCATTCCCTCTGGAGTCACGGGTCTCAGATTTTGGATTCATTCTGCATATTATGTAAGGTACCAGTACCTCATTTAAGATTCAATTGGTTCAGAAACTGATGATACACTGTTGATACAAGACAATTAAAGGTCATGATGAGAGTTTTAGAAATATATAGAGAAAGATTAAATATACAGAAAGAGCAAAAAAAAGAAGTCATTATCCAATTTAACTGTCCTCCATAATTGAAGGGAACGAAACTTTTTTTTTCCTGTTCAGAGACATGTACTTTAGTCTAAATGGCATGCCGAACAGTAGCATCCACATAAACTGCAATGACATCAAAATGAGGTCATGTATGGGTGTATATCCTGCAAATGCCACAATTATATCACTGAGTCACGATATCGTGTCATTTGCCCCTTGAATCCCTCACATACACCCATGACTGGAGCCAGAACTCTATTATATTTTCACTTACTTTTAATGAAAATTAAGTCGAATTAACATGTATTACCCTCCGGTCATATGGGTCAAGAATGTTCATGTTCTTATGTGTTGAGATTGCAAATTAGTATCTACCAGTGGTTAAAAATGACTGGGTGTGGCATCCAAGACGTGCAGTTTAGGAATTCTCATTCTATGCAAGGAGAAGAAAATTTCCATAATAGGTACTATAAGATGTGTCATTTTCAATCATGACACATAATATGGGTAGATTCTTCACTTGATTTATCTTTTACTTTGATAACATGTTATCACTCATAAACCCAGTAATACACTTTTGCACTTATTAAAACTTATTGTCTACATCATTAATATTTACTTTTGCAGTGAGGAACTTTTGCACTGATCATATATATATATGCAAACATTGAATATATCATCTTATCCATAGCTCTTTATCTTTTTAAATATAGTCCTTGACTGACGACCACAATTGAGCCCCAAATTTATGTTGTTAAGTGAAACTTTATATATATATATATATATATATATATATATATATATATATATATATATATATATATATATAATATATATATATATATATATATATATATATATATATATATATATATATATATATATATATATATATATATTTGCACAAACAAACACATAATACATCAATCCTTCCATGTGTCATCTTGGTGTTTCCTCAATAACTTCTTTTTCTTTTTGATTACTCCTCCTATCTTCATTTCTTCCCTTATAATCTCCATTTCTCTATTACAATATTTCCCCCCAAATACAATACATTTAATATAATATTCTCCTATTTCATTATCAAAATCTTTATCTATTTCTCTTTTCTAACCAATCATAAAATTTCCCTCATATCTTAAAATATTCCTCTTTAATCATCAAGGTTAATCTATTCATTTCTGCATAGTCTAAACATTTTTTAATTAGTTCCCCTTCCAATGGGATTTTCTCTACTTAAGTGAAACATTTGTTAAGCAATTTTGCCCCATTTTAAAATCTTTCATGCCACAGATATTAAGTGAATCAGTGCAGTTGATAAGTTAGTGACCCGGTTGTTAAGTGAATCTGGCTTCCCAATTGACTTTGCTTGTCAGAAAAAGGTGATCACATGACCTTGGATCAGAAATATGAACCAACTGCCAAGCATCTGGATTTTGATCACATGATCGTGGTGATCGTGGGGGTGCAAAGGTCATAACTGTTAAAAAATGATCATAAGTCACATTTTTTCAGGGCCATTATAACTTTGAACCATCACTAAATAAACTGCTCTAAGTCTAAGACTCCATGTAAAATGTAAAATATGATCTCTGAAAATATGACAATATTAGTTTACCATGAGATGAGATACTGGCTACCAACTTGATTGTCTTCAAAAAGGGCTGGACAAAATCAAAAAGGGTTGGACCAATTAGAATAGAATAGAATAACAGAGTTGGAAGGGACCTTGGGGGTCTTCTAATCCAATCCCCTGCCTAGGCAGGAAATCCTACACCACTTCAGACAAATGGTTATCCAACATCTTCTTAAAAACTTCCAGTGTTGAGCATTCACAACTTCTGGAGGCAAGTTCCACTGATTAATTGTTCTAACTGTCAGGAAATTTCTCCTTAATTCTAAGTTGCTTCTCTCCTTGATTAGTTTCCACCCATTGCTTCATGTCCTGCCCTCAGGTACTTTGGAGAATAGCTTGACTCCCTCTTCTTTGTGGATCAATTCATTGGGATCAATGGCTATTAGCCCTGATGAAGGTTTGACTACCTCTGAAGATCATTTGTTCAGAGATCCATGGACTTCCTTGAGCTGTAAGTTGGGCACTGTGAGAAGAGCTTCTGGAATAGATGGCCAGGAGTGCAATCCAGCATTGTATTTTTGTTCTAACTATTTAAGATCCTAGACTTAAAGCTATATAGAATAATTGAGGAATGCTGTAAAGTTCAGTCAAGTGAAGCTTGGTTTTATTCAGATTTTTCTCTTACTTTTCCATATGTGTATCTTTAATATTTATTGAAATAATCAGTTAAAAAAAGTAAAATCCTCACTTCCAGTAAAATGTCTTATTCTCCAGTCTCGGACAATTTTTGCTCTCTGTTTAAAGGCTGTCATTATCTAAGACAGGAAGCCATGAAGCTTGGGATATATTCACATTGCTTAATTTTAAAGGAGATTTCTTAAGAACTCTTCTAAAACCACTACTTTGGACAGAAACACAACCTTATGCAGAGACAATTCTGAAGCAAAGAACTTAGATAGTGATCTTGCCATGAAATAGATGAACTTCTGTGCTCTTTTTTATTTTATTCTCTAATTTTACTTACTTTCACTCTCTCTTTTTCAATCCATCAATTTCTTACAGTACCTCAGGCCACATGCTTATTCTCTTCCATATCTAAACTATTCTTAACACAGGCATGCTTTCTCCAGAACTTTCTGCTTTCTCTTATCAATCACTGCAGTAAAATCATTCTAATACTAGTCTCTTGCCTAGGAAGTCCAATTGTCCTATGGTATGTATATGAGTTCAATATATATATATGAGTATATATATATATATATGTGTGTGTGTGTGTGTGTGTGTGTGTAATATATATGAATATATATATATATATATATATATATATATATATATATATATATGAATATATATATATATATATATATATATATATATATATATATATATATATATATATATATTTTTCTCAGGTTTTCGCGGGTGTTTGTATGTAGGTCTTTGGTTATTCGGGTCTTCTCCCACGTAAAATTGGAAGTGTCTTAGCGACGTTTCGACGAAGTCTCATTCGTCATCTTCAGGCTGGTGTTCTCAGCTTCGTGCTTCCAGGAGCAAATTGCACGAAGCCGAGAACACCAGCCTGAAGATGACGAATGAGACTTCGTCGAAACGTCGCCAAGACACTTCCAATTTTACGTGGGAGAAGACCCGAATAACCAAAGACCTACATATATATATATTCAAGATTTTTTTAAAAAATATTTTTCTATGCAGACATTGATATTTGAGGAAAAGAATAGATAGTAAAAAATTGTTTCAAAACTATATAAAGATGAAAACAACCAATAATCAGAATTAAGCAATTAAACAATCAAATTTAAAGTTTATGTTGTTTATTTTTGTGAATCCTGATACAGGAATAAAAATTCAGCTACCTCTTTGATGCTGCGATTCATTAAATATAGTATCGCAATATCCAACATGTTAAAACTGTGTCAAAATTAGTTTAAAATGCATATTTTAAAAAAGCAGGTTAAAGATTATTTTCATGCTATTATTAACATTAAATACATTAAATATATTAAAAATAACCTCAATTCAATGTAGAAATGGGATTAAATTAATTGAAAGAGGCAGCGTGCTTTGGTGTGGTTCATCCCATGATCCGTATATTACATGGGTGGATAATCTGCAATCCAATTTGCAGTTTTCAAAGCAACTTCAGTCTTCTGGCTAAAATGAATTGTTCCTTTCCTGACTCCTGAGAGCAAAATGAGTATGAAAGGAAAGAAACGAAAAGGAAAAGGGTTCAGAAATAGATTGGTGGCTCCAATCCTTTTGGATTTTCTGTATCCACTTACCATTGGTGTACAATATGGGATTCCAACAGAATACTATTGCCAGAAATAGTCCTTTGATAGGAAAATTCATGTATCTCAACTCAGTTGCCTAGAGGAAAGGTAGAAGGATATATTGCCATTCCCAGCTAATCTACTGAGGACTTTCCTGGTAAGACTGGACCTTTTCATACTTTAATTCATGGAGAAGATAAGTTAGGCAACAAACTTCTTAAAAAAATGATTTGGCTCTGCCTCCTTCCTAAGGCTGAGAGAGAGAAACCGACACAAGATTTTGTGCCTAAGTAAGGAGAAACTAGAACTCACAGTCTCCTAGCTGAGTGCCTTAACCACTACACCAAGCTGGCTCTATTAGTCACATTAGCAAGATGCAAATTAAGAAGGGGCCTTGTAGCTCAGCAGACTGATAGCATTGTGATTAACACCAGCTGTCTGCAATTACTGTAAGTTCAAATCTCACCAGGCTCAAGGTTGACTCAGCCTTCCATCCTTTCTAAGGTAGGTAAATTGAGGACCCAGTTTGTGGGGGCAATAAGCTGACTTTGTATAAATATACAAAAGTATGAAGGCTATTGCTTAACGCATTGTAAGCCGCCCTGAGTCTCCGGAGAAGGGTGGCATATAAATCATTTTTTTTAAAAAAAAAAAAAGAAGGCCAACTATCTGGAGCAATACCTCTACTAGAACCCTCACAATATGTGGAGAATGTTGGATATGGGAGGTATTTTTAAAAAGCAATTAAGTAAGAAAGGCAATTACTGTTTAGTGTGGAACAAGTAGATACAAACTATTTGTTTTTCTTTTTTTCTCCTGATGCTAATAATAGGAGGTTCAAGGTAATGGGGGGGGGAAATAGTTTTTTACTCAACATTACAGTTAAAGACTTGAAGCTGCTAACAGAAATTGTAGTGATTGATATACTTGGGAATTAGGATATATGTAAACTAACTGGAATGGCTAGGTATGTCTTCTAGTACTACACAACATAAGCAGAAGGGTGCCACTGCATTACATATCTTTTTTATATGTACACTTTCCATGGGTAGCCATTTGATCATTAACGGAACAAAATAACAGAGTTGGACGGAACCTTGGAGGTCTTCTAATCCAAATCCCTGCTCAAGCAGAAAAACCTATACTATTTCAGACAAATGGTTGTTCATATCTCCTCTTAAAAACTTCCAGTGTTGGAGCATTTACAACTTCTGGAGGCAAGTTGTTCCACTGATTAATTGTTCTAACTGTTAGGAAATTTCTCCTTAGTTTTGGGTTGCTTCTCTCCTTGGTTAATTTTCATCCATTGCTTCTTGTCCTACCTTCAGGTGCTTTGGAGGTTGACCCTCTCCTCTTTGTGGCAGCCCCTTAGATGTTTGAACACTGCTATCATATTACCCCTAGTCCTTCTTTTCATTATGCTAGACATATCCAATTCCTTCAACCGTTCTTTGTATGTTTTATCCTCCAGTCCCTTAATCATCTTTGTTGCTCTTATCTGCACTCTTTCTAGAATTTTAACATCTTTTTTATATTGTGGGGACCATAATTGGATGCAATATTCCAAGTGTGGTATTTCCAAGTCATTATAAAATGGTATTAACACTTCACGTGATCTTGATTCTATTCCCTCTATTAGGTAAACATAACCCTAGACTTTGCCATGATCCAGGACTGTGATGGTGAACCTATGGCACGCGTGCCAGAGGTGGCACACAGAGCCCTCTCTGTGGGCACAAACACCATCACCAGCTGCTCTTCTGGTTTCTGAAAAATGGCCTGTAAATGGCTGGAAAATGGCTGGAAAACAGCTTGAAAAACAGCCAGAAAACAGCCGGAAAATAGCCCCAAAACAGCTTGAAAATGGGCCAAAAACAGCCAGTAAATTGCTGGAGAATATCCCCCAATATCCCCCAAAATGGCCTGAAAACACCTCAACAAATGGCATAGAAACAGGCTGTTTTTTGAGCAAAAAACAGCCTGAAAACTGCCCAAAAACTGCCTCAAAACAACCTGAAAAATGGGCTGAAAATGGCCCAGAAAACAGCCTGAAAATGGCCCAATAAACGGCCAAAAAAACAGTGTGTGTCTGCTGGCCAGCTGGTCTTCAGGTTTCCGGCACTCTGGCATGCACACATGGATATGCGTTCCGGTTTGGGCACTCGGTGCCAAAAAGGTTCACCATCATTGATCCAGAACTTTGACCTGTTCTTAAACTTTTCAGGCGAAGAAAAGCATAAAAATTAAGAGAGTACAGATTATAAAGGAAGTAAAATGCTTAACTCTTCAGTTGTCCAAAATATTCAGAATGCAATCTTATTTAACAAAGAGTTGGCTTAATGCAGTTGTTTGAGCATGTTGTTCCTTCCATCTAGAATCTTTGCCCAGCAGCTGGAACTAAACTCATCAATTGTTCATGCATAGGTGATGTGGGCTTGGCATCAGTTGAATAGCACTAATTCCACCCATATTGTTGTCTAATGGGAACCAATGAACTCCCATATAATAAGAATTCATAATCATGATCCTTGAAGCTCCAGAGGGACCATAAAAGATATTAGTCTCAGTGTAACTATGTAGCAATTGATTTACGAATGGAAGGAGAAATAAAATAGGGAAATATGCCAAACAGTAAGCTAAAAATGGAGGAGACCTTGGCAGCATTTCCATGCTCCTGATTATTCTTCTGATTGTAGCAGTTATAAAATCATTAACAATATGTACAAACCAACCCTTTGTTTCAGTGTAAAATACTTCATATGTTATGTTGTGTTGTGTCATAATTGTTATGCTATTTACTAGATAGATAGATAGATAGATAGATAGATAGATAGATAGATAGATAGATAGATAGATAGACTTGGGCATCCTCCTGGACGCACGGCTATCTTTAGAAGACCATTTGACGGCCGTGGCCAGGGGGGCTTTTTATCAGGTTCGCCTGATACGCCAGTTGCGTCCCTTTCTAGATCGGGACTCTCTACACACAGTCACTCAGGCACTAGTCACTTCCCGCCTGGACAACTGCAACGCTCTCTACATGGGGCTCCCCCTGGGGTGCACCCGGAGGCTCCAGCTGGTCCAGAACACAGCCGCGTGGGGGATTATGGGGGCGACGAGGCGCTCCCATGTGACACCTCTCCTGCGCGAGCTGCACTGGCTCCCGGTGGTCTTCCAGGTGTGCTTCAAGGTGTTGGTGACCACCTTTAAAGTGCTCCATGGCTTAGGGCTGGGGTACTTACGAGACCGCCTTCTGCCACCAATAGCCTCCCACCGGCCAGTACACTCGCACAGAGTGGGCCTCCTCAGGGTGCCGTCCGCCAGACAATGTCGGCTGGCGACCCCCAGGGGGAGAGCCTTTTCTGTGACGGCGCCCACTCTCTGGAACAACCTTCCCCCAGAGTTACGTACAATAACAGACCTCCGGATTTTTCGTCGGGCCCTGAAAACCTATTTATTTCAAGTAGCTGGGCTGGCTTGAGTTAAATTTTAAATTGATTTTAAATTGGGTTGTTTTAATTTACGGCCAAAATATTTAATTCTTTTAATACTGTTTTTAAATTTTGTATGTTCTGTTTTTACTTTGGCTGTCCTATTTGGAGAAGGGCGGTATAGAAATTTAATAAATAAATAAATAAAAATCTATCTATCATCTATCTATCATCTATCTATCTGATGTTAATTTTCATTATAAGTTCATAATATTCATTGTGAGGATCAAAGAGCTAGAACCATAACTACATCATACATTTCAATGAAAGAGACTTCAGTAGACATGTTTGCAAATATGCCAGGCTGTATTTTGGGAAGGAAAATAATATAAGAAGGTAATCAAAATTATATAAGCTGGTTGCCACATAACGTAGCACAGATGACTAAGTGAGGAAAAGTTAATAAACAAAATGGCAGAGGAAATAGTATAGAATAATAGGAATGATAGGAAGGGGAAAGAGAAAAAAAGTCAAGATATTTATTAAAATGTAGAATGGAGCTCTAATTCCCTGGATAAAGATAATTTCCTTCTTCACACCGAGAAAGCATTTTAAAATGGCCCTGAGGAGCAGAATCAAAAACTGCCTATACATATTAATAGAGAAATCAAATAACTGAATGTACATAGGAAGGGATATACATTCAGCACACAATTCAAAATGAGGGGGAAAAGCAAAATAAAAGGAACTACCCTAAATCCAGGAAAATAACAATGGAGTCTGCTGAGAGAAAGCTATAAATGCTAATCAGCTAAAGAAGAAAGAAAGAAAGAAAGAAAGAAAGAAAGAAAGAAAGAAAGAAAGAAAGAGGGAGGGAGGGAGGGAGGGAGGGAAGGAAGGAAGGAAGGAAGGAAGGAAGGAAGGAAGGAAGGAAGGAAGGAAGGAGGGAAGGAAGGAAGGAAGCAGATAGAATTGAATGGATTTGATTCTAAAAACAACTGTTCCATGGCATAATATTTTGTTGTAAGTATTCCATTTTGGAAACAAAAGAAATAATATGGGAGGAAATGTAATGTATGTTATTTGATTTTATAACTATTTTTCAAATACAGAAGATTTTTTAGTTTATCTGAAATTGCCATGCTATTTTATTTGGGTTTTTTCCCCTCCTAACAGAATTTGCTGGCATCCAGTGGATGATTGTGCAGCTAATTGCTTCCCTGGGGCAGGAAATACAAAGGGACAGTAATTCCAACAGATGCTTGTCTAACATCTTGAATCAATGACATCACAAAAATAATCATCAGCTCAAGCTAATGTTCTGAATTGCCAATAGAACAAAAACTTGATACAAAATTCCAAATATACTTGATTAATATAAGCCCATATGTTTGTAATTTATTTTTTGGACTTTATAGTGGCATCTTGATAATAGTAATTGTGTGCTCTGAAGAAGTTGAGAAATAGGAAATACAGACAGCATTCCAATTAATTGTAAAGAATGGCATGCTGATGACAATCCTACCTCTGAATCAAAACATAGTTCTCAAAATTATGAGCAAATAGTTCTACAGTTGACGGCGCACATATGAGTCTACACTCAGCCGTGGAAACTTACAGTGAAGAGTATGGGAGATGACCTAAAACATTGTCTAGGTCCAGAATGTCCAGGCAACATTTAGGGAAGAATAACCAGATAAATTAGGGGAGACATAAAATCTAATTTACTGAAGAAGGGGGGAGTACAACATAATCAGGCTTGTAAGGCTTGAAAGAGTACAGAGAAGAACAACAGGAATTATTAGGAGACTGGAGGCTAAAACATACAAAGAACAGTTATAGGAATTTGGTATGTCTAGTCTAATGAAAAGAAGGACTAGAGGAGACATAATAGCAGTGTTCAGGGGTGAAATACCAGTTCGGACCGGTTAGGCCAAACCGGTAGTGATGGCAGCAAGTGATTCGGAGAACCGATAGCGACAGTAGCGCGAGGATTTGCCCATCCGCCTGGTCATTGTTACTTCCTGGTTTTAACCAGGAAGTAATCTGTTTTTTACATATTTAGGATTTGCGCGTGCACAGGATGCATGTGTGTGAGCGGGGTGAACATGCGTGCACAGCGCATGCACTTCCGAACCGGTAGGGAAGGTAAGTAGCTTTCACCCCTGGAAGTGTTCCAATATTTGAGGGGCTCTGTAAAGATGAGAGAATCAAACTGTTTTCCAAAGTTTGAAGAGGCAAGTTGAGAAACAATGGATGGAAACTAACCAAGGAGAAAAGCAACCCAGAACTAAGGAGAAATTTCCAAACAATGAGAGCAATCAACCAATGGAACAGCTTGCCTTCAGAAGTTCTAATAGAGATCTAATAGGACCAGGACAGAGGAACAACCCCTGTCCCGAGCCCTCCAGAGATCATCAACCAACACGACCAATGCCATTTCCGTGCTGTACCCAGGCCTGAAGCTGGACTGGAACAGATCTAGATAAACCATTTCATCCAGGTACTGGGGAAGCTGTCGCGCCACCATATTCTCAATAATTTATTTTCATGAGCAGCGACAAAAAATACATCTAGGCTGCAAACAAACCTCACCTAAATCATATTCACTGATTTGAAGCTATAGAAAATAGCTAAATTTAATGCTAAGAGGACTAACTGTTGAGTGGAGAATCTCTGAGATGAAGATATGGAACTTCATTGAGAAAGGTTAGAGGCTGAACAGGAGTATGACATCTTTTTTTCAAAATAGAGGGAGGGAAAGTAAACCAGTTATTTAGACCCTCATTAATTTAATAAAGATAATTAGATGATGTTCATGTAGAACTAAATATACTACTATAGATTAAAATGGCATCAGACTATGCTCCATAATTAAAGTCGACTGTATCTTCCCTACACATGTTAGTTAGTTAGTTTACTTTATTGATTAGCCCATGGGCCATATCAAAGTGCAGAGTTCCAAACACAAATTATTACGAAAATCCAATAAAAGCAATTTAAAATGGAATTGGAATAAAATGCAATTTAAAATGAAATTAGAATAAAGATACAATTTAAAATGAGATTGGAATAAAATACAATAATTTAATACATGGATAAATAAAAGATGATAAAATTATATTTCAGTGTCTACAATCTACCCCAATCAGTCCCACATATGCCGATCTCAACTGAACCATTTTGCTGTGCAGTATTAAATACTGTTTTCAAATTCTGGCTGCACATCAGGTAAGTTGTTTTGATATGAGGTTTCCAATGGATCATTTGTTTAGTATATAGACCATCATGTGATTATGATAAAATAGACAGCTGCATGTTTTTCATACATGATATTGGATACTAGTCTTTTCACCTCCTGAAACTAATTTTATTGTATTGACCATTTCTGTTGTTCGAGTTGTAGCAGATTTTTTTTCAAATATATATATATATATATATATATATATATATATATATATATATATATATATATATATATATATATATATTACAATCCCAAACTGTGAAAAAAATGAAAAAATGCATTCCTGATCATCTGCTTCACCATCTCAATTCCTAGGATCCTTGCATCGCCACAATTATCTGAATTATTTCCTAATTATTGATTCAACAATCATGCACTCAAAATAAAGTTATGCATCCCACTTTTCAAAATGACATAGAAACACAACTGATTATGGTATGCAGTGCAGTTTTACTAAGAAAGGGCTTGCAAATAAATTTGGTCTGTCTAAATAATTCAATTATTTAAAGCATAAGGTTGAAGCCAGACTTTTCATAAAGGTTCACAGTTCATTAACGAAGCGTATTCACTGCATGCAAAATGTTCCAATGTTAATCTTTGTCATCTTTTGACAAATGGGAAAGCTTTTGATCTGAAGTTCTAGAAGCCAATGATAACAATATGTAGAAATGTGGACCAATTCTTTGTCTTAGTGTAAAATACTTCATATGTTATGTTGTATTGTGTCATGATTGTTACTATATTAATATATATGTACATATCTCTATCTATCTATCCATCCATCCATCCATCCATCCATTGATAGATATAGATATAGATATAGATATAGATGATATAGATATAGATATAGATGATATAGATATAGATATAGATGATATAGATATAGATATAGATATATAGATATAGATATAGATATAGATATAGATGATATAAAGATATAGATATAGATATAGATGATATATAGATATAGATATAGATATAGATATAGATATAGATATAGATATAGATATAGATATAGATATAGATATAGATATAGATATAGATGGGGCTGTCTACCTCACTGTAGTGATTCTGGCAGCTAACAATGTAAAAATATAAAATGAAAACATAAAAAGTGATACAAACACACATACATACACACCACTAAAATAAGAAACCAATCAACATCAAGTCAAAATGCAACATTTTAGATCCCTTCCAACACTCAAATAATATGGCAGGGTGGAGCGATCCTACTCCACTCCAAGGCTTTCTAAAAAGCTAGCAGGGCTGGGGCCAATCAAATCTCGGGGGTGTGGTGTTCCAAAAACAGATGCTGTGACAGAAAACTCATGTGTGGTGGCTACTACAAGATGACATTCTTGAACCAACAGGACCAATAATGTTATTACTATTCTACTATTTTAATGTGCTGTAGTCAGCTATAGACATTTTTTCATATTCATAAATTCATAAATTTAAAAATCTGTTGTAACAAGGTATGTTAATAAAATGGTATGTAAAAAGATACATTATTAGGTATTAATTAAATTATTGCAGGCCTTATGTATCATAAAATCTCCAACTAATCTTTGCAAAGCCATTCCTTTCTTTTTATAAACTAATCAGTTTGCCAGCCCTCGAGTGAAAGCATTTAATAAGTAAAATGCAACAACGTTCAGAAAATTGTGACTATAGCAGATAATGGACAAGACTGTGTATTCTTAGGTCAACTGTTGAGGCCATATTCAGCTTCAAGTACCCATTGTTTTTTTATAAAAGGAACCAATAGAAAAGATCCACAGGAGAATCATGGAAATGATAAAAGAGAAATCTCATAAGAAATGCTGAATGAGATAAAATGAAACAGTGTGCAGACTGGAATAAATCAGGAGCTGAATGAAATTCTGTACATTTTGAAGACACAGAGCGATTTTGCAAAGAGAATAGAAATAACTAAATGTGATTAAAAAAAGACACAAAAAATGTCTGTCTTATGTAAAATGGCTCTATGTTTTTTATCAGACTGAAGTGAAAGTCATACATAGTGATATTTTATTTCTCATTTTATTTAAATTAAATTTAAATTTTTATTTTAGGGATTAGCCAAACTAATTGTCAGAAGCCACTGTCAGTTTTATGTCTTCATAATCCATAGCTAGCATAGCCTGATCAAATATCTGCTGAGCTGTAACTTCATATTACTTAACCTGAAAGAAAAAAAATATAGATACTTCAGCCATATCCTCATGGCACCCTGCAGCTCCAGCATTTTGCTGATACCAGCAGGACTCTAAGCCAGTTTAAAACAATTTGTCAAGACATATTTCAACAGAGACCTGTCATGGATTCAATCCCGACAACTGATCACCATGGCTCCACTGGACAATTTCCCTGATGTTCTGACCTCCCAATCTTTCATGCTAGAAAAACAACTGCCTTTTCCCCCCCATTCTGTATGCTAGTCTTATTAGACATATACTATATACAATATGTTTATACAGGTGTCTGTGCACGTAAAAATATCTACATACCAAGATACACATATACTAAACACACTTGTATAAAAGTATACATGTTAAATTAAATATATATTTACAGATTGAAAATATAGTGTACATACATGCACACACACCTGCCTCCACACAACATGGGAAGTTATATCAGGCATAAGTCCCAGAGGCGGGTTTCAGCAGGTTCTGACTAGTTCTGGAGAACCGGTAGCAGAAATTTTGAGTAGTTTGGAGAACCAGTAAATACCACCTCTGACTGGCCCCACCCTCCATCTATTCTCTTCTTCCCGAGTCCCAGCTGATTCCCCAGGAGGAAATGGGGATTTTGCAGTAACCTTCCCCTGGACTGGGAAGAGAATGGCGATTTTATAGTATCCTTACCCTGCCACACCCACAAGCCCAGCCCACCAAGCCATGCCACACCCACCCACCAAGCCACACCCACAGAACCGGTAGTAAAATATTTTGAAATCCACCACTGATAATACCATATAGGCTAGTACATGAATAAGCTCAGAAGGACATTGGAAAAAAAACACTAGAGGCTGAAAACACTAATTGTTTTAAAATAGATTAGTGACTAAAGATCTAAATAAACCAATTGGAGCATAGCCTGGATTGACTACAGAAAATTATGTGACTCAGTGCATTGCACATGGATGTGTGAATGCCTGCCACTATACAAAGTGAACAGAATGCTAAGGACCTTCCAAAGAACTCAATCAGATTGTAGAAGACAACACCAGAAGTCAATTCAAGACAATCATTTATACAAGTAGTTATCAAGTGTGGCATATACCAAGATGATGCACTGTTCTCTCTCTGTTCTGGATAGGCTTGAACTCTCTCAGCCAAATAATTACAAGGACTGAATATGGATACAAGTTCAAGAATGGAACTACCATCAGTCACTTCCTCTACCTGGGTGATATCAAGCTGTATGCTAAAAGTAAATGAAACATCAACTTGTTGAGTCACCTGTCATGAATTTGCAATGAAGATATTGGGATATAATTTAAACTGGAAAAGTCTGGATGGATGGATGGATGGATGGATGGATGGATGGATGGATGGATGGTAATCAAGAGAGGGAAGGTAATTAAGACTGATGGGATGAAACTGCCAGCAGGCCACCTAGAAGACATATAGACCAGCTGCAAGTAGTAGCCCAAGATTACTTGGGAACCATGAGGAGGAGGCAAGGAAGTGAGCTGGCCAAACAAGGACATAGAAGCTGGTTATGTGCAACATTGTACAGAGGTTTCCAACACTCAGAGACTGTACATCTCCAGGAAGAGAGTGGGCAGGATTTGGTGAGTGTCAAAATTACTGCCCTGGATGAAACCCACAGTATCCAGGAGTACATGAGTAAGACGGCACCCAAAGATGAGCTGCTGAAAAAATGCCTGAGGCAGCAGCAGATATGGGAGGAAGATCAAGTAGAGAAAGTGCCATGGCAAGACAAATGCCATGTTGGGAAATCCTACCAGTGGCTAGAAAGGGATGGAATAAAAACAGTACTGAGGCACTGATCATAGCAGCACAGAACAAGAACAACATCTGAGCTCTCTGTCCAGAGGATTGCAATGCGAGGAGCAGCAATGATACTGTGCAGTACTCTCAAGCTACCAGACCTCTTGAGATTGAGAAAAACATATACTACCTATAGGGGTGAGACGATAATTCTTTTACACACACACACACACACACACACACACACACACAAACTGCATTTGTCTCTGTGTATGTCTGCCTGTCTGTCTGCCAGAAAAGCAACCAGCTTTAAACCAACAATCCCTTCATGTTGTATTTAAAAATTTGAGCCAATAATGTCTGCCGCAGTTATTGATGGAGGACTCTCTCAATTGCATACTGATTAGGTCACTTGTTTGCCATGCAGAACATCACTACTTCAAAGCCTGGGAGAAATGTTATTCCATTACTCTTTTTTTTTTCTTTCCATTGAATGATTCACATTACTGTTATGTTTTTAAGAAGTACACTTCTGCACAATTACATAATTTTTTCTTGTCACTTGAGGTATAAAGGCTACATTCCAGTTCCAAAATTGCCCCCAAGTTCTTATTTGTTTGGGGGAAGGAAGGGAGGGAGGGAGGGAGGGAAAGTTTAGCATTTTAGGGTTCACAGGTAAATTTATCCTACTTCAATAAGTATGTATGTATGTATGTATGTATGTATGTATGTATGTATGTATGTATGCATCAAATGTATATGCTTCCCTTCTCACTATCCACAGTGAGGGTTCACTCATCCTAAATGATACCTTTAATAGCATTAAACAACATCTGCCTATCTCAGGCCCTTGGGAAGGACTTGATAGATAAATAAAAGTGACAAACATCTGGCTGAGTGTGCAACCAGGAATAAAATAATCATTCTTTCTGCAGGTGTTGAATTAACAATACTGTCTTTATGAAGCAAACATAACAGGATTACTAATCTTCTGTACTAGTCTAACTAAGCAGGCTTCCTAGAATGGGAGGACAGTAGAACAAGGACAAGTGGCCCATTTAGAGCACAGATGAATCCCTATTTATCCACTGAGAAACTAGTGTGATCGGCTAGGGATATTTGCAAATAGTTGTGCTGCAATTGCAAAATGTGTTATCCTGGTGTTTTGAATCAACATAACTCCATAATTATTTACAACAGTTAGTCTCTTTTAATAACTTAAACAATACAGTTAAAAGACAAACAGCAGTAGATATAAGCATTTTGTATTGATTCTTCAGTACCTACATTATAATTACACAATTAAAATCAGCCTCAAATATAAGATCGAGCATGAGCATTAATTAATTAAGCCTATAATGTATGCAGGAAAGCAACAAATGCCAAGCCTTACACCCATGGGAGGTGTAGATTGACATAAAGCCATTTCTGCACGCACAAGGGGGGCTTCAAACCGTTAATGGCAACTGCCTCAGCAAACTGCAGGAAACGAGAGTTCCGATGGCATAATAGAATTTTAAATGCAGAGTTTTGATCCACCTGGTGACCCGTAGATAGTAAGTGTCTTGCAATGGCCGAAGAAGACATTTTTATATGGCCATGATTTTTGTTGAAAAAGATTCTATCTGTAATGGCGGTGCACACACAAAGATCTTAAATTGAGTTAAGATTAGGTGGCCCAACAGTGCTGCCTACTTTTTTTTTTTTTTTAATTCTTTGGAAAAACTCCCATGTTATTATATCTTCTCTAAGCATTCCCACGATACCAAAAGAAACTCATTATGTTCTCACACTTATGAAGCAGCTCAATACATTTAAAGAACTAAGCAACAACTGATGAGAGTGAAAAAAAGAGCACAATAAAGAGATTCATATTAAAAAAGATAACATGAAGGAGAATGGAGTAAACCGTGGGCGGGGGGGTGTTACATTAAAATACACAGAAGAAATGATAGAAGAAATCCTGGAAGCTACCCTGAGCCTATTAGCATTTCTGGGAGAGATGCCAATATATGGAAGACACTTGTTTGCCCACAGCCAATGAGTTACTTGCAGTATCAAATAATACATCTTTGATTTGTAAATAATGTACAGATTTCAGTGAAACTGAATGTCTAGAATGATGAGAAGGAGGAGAATGGTAGACAGACTGCTCATTTCAAATCTGCTGTATGTATCTCATTTCCATGTCCATTGAAATGAGTAATAACATCTACTGAAACTGAAGGACTGAAAAATGCATAACTCCAGGCATTAGATGTACCAGAGGCAATGTACATTTATCAAACACAATGTGCATTTTATTCCCCATTTAACCTATCTAGGATTTAGTTACATTATGTGCTCTATAAATGCTTTTATAGGAATAAACACTAGAGAAGCAGGGAGCATAGACGAAGCTATTGTTGATTTGTTCCAGGCAGGCACAATGCACCTGGCAATCTAAAATCTATTCTGTTCTTTTACATTTCTTCAAAATGATCCTGGAGTACATGTTACAAGATCTTTCTGAACATATGTTATTACACTGGGATTAAAAATGAGACTGTAAACATTTTATAGTAAGGTCTAGCTTTGCTAGGATATTTTAAAATATAAATTAAGAAACTCTGTTAATCTATTTCCCCTTCATACCTTCATACTGAATTAACTAGATTGTTTGAAGATTTGGTTGAGAGGAACAAATTTCAACGGGAAATCTAAAGTATTAGATTTAGGGAAGGACAATACAAAGCACGCATACAAAATGGGGAAATTGGTATCTTGGAAAAAAGACTATTAGGACTTGGATATGATTAGAACATAAGAACATAAGCAGCAGTTTCATGGATCAGACTCCTGACCATCTAGTCCAGGGGTGTCAAATTTGATTTCATTGAGGGGCACATCAGGGTTGTGTTTGACCTCAGGGGGATGGGGGGCGTAACTGGGGGGAATGGCCAGCTCGACGTCACTCATGTCAGGGGCGCCTGTGGTGGTCCAAGTGGTCTGCCAGCAAAAACGGAGCTCGGGAGGGCCATGCACGGCCCTCCCGAGCTCTGTTTTCACTGGCAGACGCCCTGTGGGCCAGTCCTTTGCCATTTCTAGGGTGGTCCCATGGACCAGATCTAACCAATCCATAGGCTGCATCCAGCCCGTGGGTTTGACACCCCTGAGCTAATCCAATGATCTAGTTCTCACAGGGGCAAACAACTGCATAATGTGGCCCCGTTAGCATGCCAGCAGATGGTCTTCAGAGATAGTCCAACTGCTATCAGGGCTAATAGCCATTTATCCCCATGTCTTCCATAGATTAGCCCAGACCTTTTTAAAAATCAGCCAAACTGGTAGCCAGCACTACATCTCATAGTGAATGCCAAAATTTTCTTACATGTTGTATAAAATAGTACATCCTTTTGTCTGCACCAATTCTGCCAGGATTCAATTTCACTGAGTGACCTCCAATTCAGAAGTTCCCTTTATGTTAAATAAAGGGAAGTTCTATGAAGTTAAATATGACTGGGACTTGCTATATTAGGCTGCCATAGGTTTTTTTATGTTGAATTGTACTGTATCATTATTCCCAATCGGTTTGACCACATGTGTTTCTCTTATTAAGTATGGGCTCTACTTAGGAGTAGGTTTTGTACTGTCCCATCACTCATTGATTATATGAGCAACTATTCTAGCACTGCCATTTATAGTACCTAAAAACATTTCCTGTCTCTCACAGTTTGAACACACATTAACACAACCAATGTGGGAATAATTGAAATATTCCATAACTGCAGGACTTCCTTTTCAGGATGCCTTGATAATTTCTCTCTCCATTTCCAGATCTCTTTCAACATCTTAGGTAGGGAAATGATAGTCCACAACTAGTTTTAACCTTTATGACGTGGTATTTTCACTCAGAGTGACTCCATTAAATGATCTGTTTCTTTGGAAATGTCAAGATAATTTGATTCAATGGTCTTTCTTTAAATAAACTTCCTCCACTATGCATATCCTTGTCTTTCTAACAGGGTTTGTAACTGGAAATAACCGTGTCCCATTGATTTCCCAGTCCATCAACTATATCTATACACTCTTTTAAGAGCAGACATTGCTGTTCAGCCTAGCATTCATAAGAAATACTGGCACAAGCACCTTTCCAGTTTGCATCTTCTATATAAAGTAGCATATTTCTGCTCTTTTAATCCTTATTTCTTGCTATGTGTTTTCAAACGATAAATTCCAGGCTCTTGCATTGAATTGTCATTTTCATCCTGCAACATCTTACACATATTTCTTCTTTTGCTATTTTGAAGAAATAAAACAGCTTTCTTTTCTACCTAGGCCTTAAAAATATTGTTTTTCCTGCCAATCAAACTGACAAAGTTGCCATGTTCTCTTTTAGAAATGTCAGGGCTGCACTTTAAACATTTTTGCTTTTTCTTTCAAATGCAGCAGTGGCACAAGAGGAAAAAAAAAGACTAGTTTGTTCACATAGCACTGTATTCTTTCTAATTTTCCTCACGTGCAGGCAGTTTTAGTTATTTATCAGACATAAACAACCGTCCATCTCACCAAGGATGATAATGGGCACCTTTGTTGAAATGGATGGTGGATAAAACTACTTATAAAAAACCAAGGATATGAAAAAGTATAAAAATCACATTAAAAAGTAAATATAATAAAATAATAATTTTATTAAATGCTAAATTAATACATGTTAAGACAAATTTTAAAATGAATGAGCCCATCCAATATATTTGTATGTCACCACTGGGGCCAGAGCAAGGGGATAAATAACAGAAAATACATGATGCCTCCATACAAATATCCTAAGTCACATACTTACATCAGACATTAAGCAATTTGGTCTAGTGGTTAGGGCATCTGACTAAAAATCAGGAGACCTTGAGTTCTAGTCCCGTTTTAGGCATGAAAGTTGGCTTGGTGACTTTGGGTGAGTCACTTTCTCTCAGCCGAACTCACCTCACAAGGTTATTGTTGAGGAGAAAATGGGACGAGGAAGAAGAATTAGATATGTTAGAAACCTTGAGTTATTTATAAAAGTAATAAAGGCAGGATTTTAAAAAATCTAAAAAAGATATTGTGAAGCAAGGGTATAATATTTACCACAAGTGTCATTATTTTACTCTAGATTTGCTCTGAATACTGCTATAGATTCTGTTGAAAATAACTATTTCACTGAAAATAATAATGGTTTTACTGAAACCATAAATTATATCTCAGATATTCTAAACCTCGAATTCAGAATGCAGGAAATATTGCTACAAGTCATAAAAACAATGATCTTTAATTTAAAAAATCAAAATTATTCAAACATTATCTCATTCTTCTTACAGACCATAACAAAGTCTGTTTGGGACTTGATTTCTGAAGCTAAAAATGGTTTGTTATTTCTTTATCCAGCATGGAAATCTATTAAATCATAATTCAATTGTAATTTTTTGTGGTTCGCATAATGTTGCTCATCTCAAACGGGAATAGTTTGATGTATATGTATGTTATAGGAGAGACAGAAATATTTTGCCCCCTCCCACCAGTTCTCTGCTGTTTGCAATTAAATTATCTTGGGCAGCAGGGATTTGGGAAACTCGCCCAAGAAATTGTCCTAAACATCTATGAATAAAAAGATTAAGGCTGAGGCCCAATCCATCTTGCTGACATATCTGCTGCTTAATTAGATTAGAATGAAGTTTTAGTGGGCAAAAGAACATAGGTTAACTACAAGTAGTTTAAAAATATAGCTGGGTTAAGATTTTTACATAAGGACATCACTGTTATCACAAGAGGGAAGATTGTGTGTGTGTGTTCATATAACACACATATATATGCAATTAAGACTTTGGGCATAAATTTGATATATAAGTAATTGCTCTCAGTTTGGGTGGGGATGAATAACCTTGATCCAGTATGACATGTTAATCTGTGATGAATCATGACAGTGGGAACAATTAATCAATGGAACACCTTGCCTCCTAGAGTTGTGGCTGCTCCACCAGTGGAGGTTTTAAAGAAAAGATTGTCCCAAAAGTACTTTTTCCAAAAGGCAGCTTGTTTTTTTTTTTTTCTTTGAAAACTTTTTCTTCATCCAAGATGAACTGCAGAAGCTTCTTGGATGAGAGATGAAATATTTTCAAAGAAAAAAACCAAGAAAGTCCAGTTGCCTTTTGGAAAAAAGACACATCTGGGACAATCCTGGCTTGGATGATTGAGAATTTCTATAGATATGCTGTCCCACTCTCACACACACATGGAACTGTGCTTTAGTGAGTTTATTAATATTCCCTCACAACTCCCTTCACCAAAAACCCAGAACTGCCCCAATTAATTCCAGCCACAAGCAAACTAATGCTAGGCCACAGAGCAATGTTCAATCACTCCACAAGATACTTGAAAGTTTCCCAATTAAAATAAACCCACCAGGCAAAATTAAATCCACAATACAAGAGGGTGTTAGGGTTCCTCGACAACTCGAGAACAGGCCAGGGATGCTTTGCGAGTTGACAGAGCATTCACGAGGCTAGAAAAGTCCAGAGTTCATAAGGCATGATTCAAGTCAAGGCACAGTGTCAATCCAAAGCAAGGCAAGAATCACAACAACCAGAAAACACGCAATTGGGAAATGAACACATTATTCCCAGCTTCACTTCCCTCTCTCTGCTATGCTAAATAGCCAGCTTCTGGTACAGCCCATCAAAAAGGGCAAGGCTTTCTCCTCACCAGTAATCTGGCTGACCTTCTCTGTCCTACATGTTCTTGGATCAGTACAGCAGGCAGTTCCTCTTCCTCATCACTGACTGGCTCTAGCTGCATGCTTTCTCCACCGAAGACTCTGGGCTGTCTTGCTGCAGCTGTGTTTCAGCCAAATCCCTCTCAGATGGTTGTTTGGAGCCATTAAACAACTCCTCTCCAATTGTGTCTGAAACTGGTTCATCGTCCTCTGAGCTGAAATCTGGAGAGATAACTGGGGAAGCATCCAGGGGACTCATCACAAAAGACATCAAGAAAAAATTGGACAATCATTCTTCAGGGATTGTATAAGGACTCCTATCTTGCGCAGAGGGTAGGACTAGAAGGCTTCCAATGTCCCTTCAAGCCCAGTGATTCTATTCTATTCTGTTTTATTCTCTTCTTTGCACATAGAAATATTGAACTGTACTATTTATAAAGATAAACAGTAAGTAATTAGGACTTTTATTATAGTCTTCTACTGAATAGTGTTTTACAAAATCAATTGTTATAACTCAGCTTTGATTCTAGCTTGCTGGCCTTCAACAAAGAGAATAAAAGTATAAAGCATGTCATTAGCTGGATTAGCTTGGATTAATTGATTAGCTGGATTCTAGAATTTGGCCAATTCTACTCAGGACAGCTAGTAAAAAGAATTGTAATCCTTTTTTATTATTATTTCCTTGCAGCTGTGCACAGTTTTTTTTTTTTTTAATGAAAGAGAACAACAATGCAAAGGCTACCAAAGTTTCTGGTCTATCAAAGACTGAACTACTATGTTGACTCACCTGGAAGCTCATTGTCCTCTGGTATCTTTTAGATCTGTCAGACCAATTGTAATCTCACCCTGCTGTATTCAAACTCTGTTAAGGAGGAAGTAACAGACAATTATTCCTCTGTTTTTTATATTTTCCTCTTTTTGCTTTCAATTTTCTTTCTATTCACATGGAATCTATTGTAAGTAGTAATAAAGAGGAAAATAAGATGGTTAAGGGCCATTCCCTACTTTTAGCTAACTATCTACAAACATGTTTTATTCTGTTGTGATTCCATGCGGTTCCCCTCAACTCATCTCTAACACATGACCTTGGCTATTTCTTTATTGAAATAGTGTTTTCTTGTTCAAAGCATTCAGTATTCAACAACAGTTATGAAATGTGTTAAATCGACTATGTTTTGCCATCCATTACATTGGGCTTAAATCAAGTGACCAGATAGCGCCAATGATATGTTTAGTGCCTTTGTGGGTAACTACGGCCCCCTTTACAACCTGTGAGCTGGTTCATAGTCCACAGGTCACAAGGTCCAATGGCCTGTCTCTGGAATTCTGGGAGTTGAAGTCCACAGGTTGTAAAGGGGCCATAGTTGCTTACCCCTAGTTTAGTGTGTGTTACAGTTTATGCAGGCATATTCTCTGTATCTTCCATTCTCTGATCAACCTTTTCCACTCTCAGGCTGGTATAAAACATATAGAAAACTACTTTCTGAAACTTGAGACAGCCATTTGTATGAAATCGTATAGGGTCTCCTGTTTAGCAAGAGGTTGGACTAGAAAACCTCCTATGTCCCTTCCACTATTCTACGATTCTAAATAATATAACAGTGAGGTGGCTTAAAATAGGCATTTGTGTGAGCAGCATGTGATAAACAGCATGATTGACTGAGACCTGAAATATCATAAAATTGAAATGATGACATCTATATTCCACCTCCCCCATGTCTCTCAAAACAGCATGGGAGTAACTATATACATTGACTCCATAAAGAGGAACAGGGAGAAATCACAAACAAATTTGTTTCTATAACTCAATTCACTTTATTAATCCATTTTTTTAAAATGTTTATTCATGATTCAACAAAATGGGGCCTAGGAGGAGAGGTAAAGGAAAGAGTGTAAAGATGACGAATAGACCTCTTGTAGTCCTGTGACTTTTCTCTCTCTCTCCTGATTGGCCCACTGTAGAAAGAGGGAAAGAACCAATGGCTCTGTTTATCTCTTGCTGCTAATGCAAAATCTGGCATCAACATTTAGCAGTGAGTCAGAAGAGAAGAAGAGAAGACATTGGAAATAAGAGTAGAAACCAAGAATGGTAGGATAGTACTTTACCTCAGTTGTATCTAGGTTAGCCTTCTCTAACCAGTTGCCCTGCAGATGGATTGGAATAGTATTTGGTTTGTTTGCTTATTAAATTTATAAGCCACTTAACTCACCTTTGAGATAATAAATCTCCAGGCCGACCGCTTGGAGAGGATATTGTAAAGAAATGAGAATAGCAGGTTATAGAGATGGTTTATGATCCATCTTGAATGGTTACACTAATAAAGGAGAATTTTGTAGCTTATGGTTGAAATGAGGAGTCCTTGGTACTAGAACATAGAATAATAGAGTTGGAAGGGACCTTGGAGGTCTTCTAGTCCAACCCCCCTGCTCAAGTAGGAAACCCTACTATTTCAGATAAATTATTGTCCAGTCTCTTTTTGAAAGCCTCCAGTGATGGAACACCTACAACTTCTGAAGACAAGTTGTTCCATTGGTTTATTGCTTCCACCGTTAGGAAATTTCTCCTTAACTCTAGGTGGCTTGTCTTCTTGGCTAGTTTCCATCCATTGTTTCTCATCTTGCCTTTTGGTGCTTTGGAAAATAGTTTGACCCCTTCGTCTTTGTAGGAGTCCCTCAAATATTGGAACCTCTCTCTGAGCTTGGTTGTTTTCTTGCAGACGTTTCTTTACCAAAACTAGGTAACAATATCAGTGATAGACTAGTACTGATAATGTTACCTAGTTTGGGTGATAATGATTACAGTGTTTTACTTCAGTTCTTTCATACTGATCTTTTTCAGGGGAATAGATTCACCAGCTTTTCATCATTACAGACTTTTATATTGAATTATTTATTTTATTTTTTATTTTTATTTATTTTTATATGCCACCCTTCTCCGGAGACTCAGGGCGGCTTACAATGCGTTAAGCAATAGCCTTCATACTTTTGTATATTTTATACAAAGTCAGCTTATTGCCCCCACAAACCGGGTCCTCATTTTACCCACCTTAGAAAGGATAGAAGGCTGAGTTGACCTTGAACCTGATGAGAATTGAACTCGCAGTAATTGCAGGCAGCTGGATGTTAAATGCTGCCTTAGTAGGAGGCATTAGCCTCCTACGCCACTCAGGCTTTAAATAATTAAAATTATTTAATGATATACTATAAAAACAAAAGTTACATATGAGATAAATGACAGAGATAGACAGGCAGATAGGAAGAAACCTACTTTTCATTAACGATAATCCTAATATGGGATTATAATAGTATGATACTTGATAATTACGTTTATATTTCAATAATTAAATTATACATTTTTATTCACATGTTTAAAATAAAATCTAGTATGTTAAAAAATGGCATTAATGGAATGTCCTTGAGATACTGTGACAAGGAAGCATAAAGGCTTTCCAACTGTTGCCCTTTTGGACAAACATCTTGTGCTTAAAAAAAAAAAAAGCTGAACAAATTACCTTCCGTCACTCTTTGGCAAATGTTTTATGCTAGCTGCTTTCCTTCATGAAAAACATATGCTATTAGGATGCTGTAATAAATGGAGCAGAACAGCCCATCATTTTTGCCTTTGGTTTCTGCCAGGCAGCAGTAAAGAAGGAAATGATAAAAAGAAAAAGAAAAATCACAATAGGAACATGCACAGAATATTTTATTAATTTCAACAGAAGCCAAATTAGAACAACAAACACATATATTATATAAAAAAACTCTACTTCTATTTCCCCTCCCAGTTAGCTTAGAATATGAAGAAGTACATATTGCGCTTTTGTGAATAAAAATCAAAGTGATTGTAGGGTGGCAGACCCCCTTTGAAACAGCACAGCAATCCTGTTGCTTTCTGTGGTTCATCTGAGTCCACTGGACAAAAACAATTGCCCATTAAAGCCTCGGGGGATGACTCTTACTTGGCTTCCAAGGATAGGAGTTTCCCCTATGAAATTTGCTATTCAGCCATCTAGAGGGCCTCACAATCTAAATCAATCAAAAACCCTTTGAAAGTAATAAGATTATTTTAGTTTTAAGCATTCAAATGAACTTTGCTATTCTGAAATCTTCTCATCCTCATTGAAACCAAACAATAGCTTGATTTTGGTGCTTTCCAGTATCTTAAAAAATGTATAGTCCCTGATACAAAAGTCCTAGGACTACTGTATTTTTCAGAGTATAAGATGCACTCCCTCCCCCCTCTCCACCAAAAGAGGCTGGAAATTTGGGTGCGTCTTATACTCCAAATGTAGCTTTTTCAAGCCCTAATGAGGCGCTAGCAAGTGAAGTGATCTTCTGGGCTTTGCCTGCTCCCCCTGACTCTCAGTTATGCTTTAGAAGCTTTTTTTCAGCCCTAACGAGGTGCTAGCGGATGAAGCGATCTCTGTGCTTTACCTGTTTTTGTCATTGCTTCTCTTGCCAAAGATGAGTTGTGCTTTAGAACCTGTTTTTTATCTTCAGGCAGGGGATAAAAAGCGTGTGCGCTCAAAACCAGCAAACTAATGTGCTGAAGCTGACCAGACTAAGGACACTAGCCAGAAGAATACCTGGTAGGCAGAAATTTTTTCTCCTATTTTCCTCCCCAAAAACTAAGCTGTGTCTTATACTCTGGTGCGTCTTATACTCTGAAAAATACGGTATATAGTCTTTGGGTTGTTGTCTCTCAGCAGGTGGAATTGGTCTCACAGCTCAAACTTGAGAGGGGAGGAGGCAAAATGTTTAATCTAGAAATACAGCATAAAGAGAACAGACACAGCTAGGGCCACTCAAGAAATCCCATAAATGTCAACCAATTAGAAATCATGCTAGCAACCTCAAATAATTGCTGCCTCACATAGAGGGATCCAATAATTCAGAAGGGACATGTGCCCAGTACACCCCATGGGGATTCAGACAGAATGACATGTTCCCAAATGTGTCATTTTTCTTGACGCAGGCAGCAACCCTCCTTTTGACTGTAATAATAAACTTACCTCATTGTTTTCCTAATTCCCAAGCAGCGATTCAGATCACTGAGGCAGCAAGTCCACCACAAGCAAAAAAAAAAAAAAAAGGTTCAGGTTTTTTGACAGCTTTTGGGGAGGAAGGGAGGCTAAAAGCAGAATATCATTTAGTGGAAAAATAAGCTTCTTTTGCCACTGCAATTCTGAATATGAACTGCTTTGGGGTTCAAAATATCCAGTATATTATCCACTACAAATTTTTAAAAAATGAATCAATTATAGGAAAGCATGGGGGCAAATAATGCAGTGAATGAGAAACTTGCTGTGATAAGATTATTGAGACATTTTATAATTTAACAGATAAATCCATTCCAAGTTGAGATCACAGCTTAGCTCACCATTGCATTCCCTAAAAGTGCACACAGGGCCATCTCCAGGGGTGGGATTCAAATAATTTTACAACCAGTTCACCCAGGGTCAGGTTGTCTGTCACGGGAGGCATGGCCCATGCCCGTTCTCAAGCTCCACCGCACATGTGGGATGAGCCTCCCACAATGGCCAACCTGACCCTGGGTGAACTGATTGTTAAATTAAACCCTCCTCCACTATAAAATTGGATCCTGGGCACTGTGCTGGCAATCTCCCTAAATTAATGCTGGAGCTCCCTAAATTGTAATGGAAGTTGGTAGGCTGGCCCCTTAAGTGAAAAAAGCTTGGAATATCCTGTTAATTATAGCCAGGGTTAAGGATCTTGCTTTGGAGATCTCCACAATTTCAGGCTTCAGAGTTAGGTTATTACAGTGGTACTTAAGCCATGTTTCTCTTCTAAAATACAGTATGCTAGAAGAGTGTTTCTCAACCTTAAGTTGGGTGGACTTCAACTCCCAGAATTCCCCAGCCAGCATGGGCTAAGGTTAGGTTAGGTTGTGGAATTCTGGAAGTTAAAGTCCACCCATCTTAAAGTCGATAAGGTTGGGAAACACTGAGCTAGAGCAGGGGTGAAATGCTCCCAGTTCGGACTGGATCACCCGATCTGGTAGCGATGGCGGTGGGTGGTTCAGAGAACTGGTAGCAAAAGCCCCTGCCCCATGCCCAGCCGAGCCATGCAATCATCAGAGGCTTTTTTTTAATTTTTGAAAGCATTTTTTCTACAACCTCTTCAGCCGAAAAAATGCTTTTAAAAGTAAAAAAAAAAAAAGCCTCTGATGATCGTGCGGCTCAGCTAGGATAGTCAGAGGCTTTTAAAAGCATTTTTTCTACAACAAAAAAATGTTTGTTTGTTTTTTTAAAAAAAGCCTCTGCCGATCAGGAAACTCAGCTGGGATCATCAGAGGCTTTTAAAAGCATTTTTTACAACCTCTTCAGCCGAAGAGGTTGTAGAAAAAATGGTTTTAAAAGTAAAAAAGAAGTTGGCCACACCCACTCAGTCATATTATCCACCACCATCAAGCCACGCCCACAGAACCAGTAGTAACAAATTTTACATTTCACTACTGGGCTAGAGGCTAAAGTGAGGAAAATAAAAGGCTCAATGAAAGACCAAACAAACATCCAAAATTCTGCTGTTTTCCCAAAGAACTCATTTTTCAATTTTATATTTTTTAAAAAATTTAATCTGGCATATGAATTGAAGAACACGAATTGAAGAACCATTGATGAAAGGCTTGATTGATAGGCATTTATCCTTGAAAACCACTAGAAACCTCAACTGGTCCTGAATGTAGCAATGCACCCAGTAATGGGAGCCCCTAAGTTGTGTCCATGTACTCTTCTGTTGCATGAGCTGCACTGGCCTCCAGTTTCTCTCTGATTGCAATTCAAGTTGCTAGTCATCATCTTTAATGGCCCCTATGGCTTAGGGTCAGGTTATATCTGCCTGACTGCCTATCCCTAAGGACATCTCACCCTAACCCTAACCCATCCAACCAGATCGGATAAGTTGGGCACATTCCCAGTCCCTTCCTTTATATATTGCTATCTTATAGTAGTAGCAATAGCACTTAGACTTATATATTGGTTCACAGTGCTTTACAACCCTCTCTAAGTTTTGCTTTAAATAAATTTTAAAAAAAATATATAACAGCATCAATTTAGCTCTTGGCTCTTGTATTGATTGTTTAAGCTTGTGGTTAAGCACAATACCACATAGATACTAGTCTGTAATAGTGAAAAAAATGTACATATGAAAGATAATAATTTATAACACATGTTCACGTCACCAACTTTTAATTTGTTCCGCTACTGATCTGGTGTTGTTCTACATCTCATTGGGAATAGAAAGTATTAAAAATGGGCTAACTCCTAATTATATTTTCATGATCAGATCAATGGGTTTGTGTTCATATCAGTATTCAGACCATGTAATATGATATTTAGAATTTATTTCTCTCACCTCAATAAATTACTTCTTTAGCGTAAATGAAAATATTACTGGATAGGAAAGAAAATTGAGTTAATTTGTATTTGTTCCTTTGGTAAGCTACTTGAAGAAATATTTTCCAGCTGTTTCCAATTTGCATTTAGTTATCATTTGATTGATCCTACAGTGAACATTATTGAGGTGTTTTAGGTATTACAGTTCTCTACCTGATTGACTGGAAAGTGGTCCTTAGTGTTTAATACTGTGAGCCTGAGGCAGTCGGAGGAACAGATACAAAAGCCATGTAGCAGGATTGATTAGGGCTTTGCAAATCCTTCAAAAGAGGCGCTCTGAAATGTATAAGAATGTGTACAAAGCAAATCATCATTTTCTGCAGTTGCTTCAGAAGCTACTCTTAGCAGTCTCCCTTTGTATGTGGGTGCATAGCTTGTTATTTTATTTGAAGAGAAAGTGGCAAAACCTTGTGAACACATACATGTATACAATGGTGAAATCCAAAATTCTTTACTACTGGTTCTGTGGGCATGGCTTGGTGGGCATTGCAGGGGAAGGATAGTGCAAAATCCCCATTCCCTCCCCACTTTGGAGCCAGCCAGAGGCGGTATTTGCAGTTCTTTGAACTGCTCAAAATTTCCGCTACCGGTTCTCCAGAACCTGTCAGAACCAGCTGGATTTTACCCCTGCATGCATAGCTGGGAGTAGGATTTGTATACTGGTTGATGTGTTAAGGAGCAGGTCTTTAAAAGACTTTGCTATTGATGAATAGTGCAATAACCACCAACAATAAAAATGATTTTTATAGTTTAAAAAAAAACATTTCTCCAATTTTGGATATTTGTCACCATCTTTCTGTTGTGTAACATTATAGTGCAGTTTTTGCTTACCAACCACAACTGGGAGCAATAACTGTTGCTAAGTGCTGTAGTTGCTAAACAAAAAAAAAAAGAAGAATCATATGATCATGCTGGATTTAAAATATCACTTCTGCTTCTATTATTAAGCAAATTGCAGCAGTTGTTAAGCAAGAAATCCTATAACCGTGATTTGTGATTTCCTTTCCATGTTTTCCACTAATTCTATTTCTTGAAAATAACCGTAAAGTTCTACTTTGATCTACTGGAGAATCATGTGAGTGGAGGATGCTATGATGACCATAAATGGTTGACTGGTTGCACAGCTGTTTCTTTCCTTACAGTTGTAACTTTGAGCAGTCACTAAGCAAGGCAGTCAGTAAGTGAGGACTACCTTAAATAAAATAGCTAATGTAAACTTATACACACATTCTGTATATACTGTATCCATACACACACAAATACACAAAGATGCTTAGATCTTGATTTTCTATAAATGTTTAAAGTTCTGTTATTTTTCTCAAGGTCTTTCTTGAGGTCACTTTGCATTCTTCCAAGAATAAATATTGTAAATATCGTACATCAACCATTGTAAATTCTTACCGTCGTTGAACAATTCTTGCTGAGAGTTTAATCTATTTTCTGTGTCTGAATTCACCATATTGCCTATATGATTAAATCTTTCTATGGTTGTCTCTGTAAAATGCATTTGACAGTGACTCTAAAGGTGAAGACACTGGACTTAATCTTGTTTTTTAGGAACTACCATATTGTTTTTATACAGCTTTGTCTTACAATGTGTCAGTTTGAATTATTTCTTCTTTGTTTCCTTATTTCATTAATACCCAAGATCTCTTATTAGCTAAGCCAACTCCTTCTTTGATGCTATTTGGGGATTTTATCTGCTATACATGATAAACAGCTTGCATGATATAATTTAAAATTATATTGCAATTTTAATATAAAATTATATTATAATAAAAATCTCACTAAAGCTGTAGTGTTTATTTGGAAAGGTTGTGAAGAACCCAGTGAACCCAGTTATTTTCAAGCATTTCTTTATTGCCATAAGGTATAAAATCTTAAAACGAAAATTATTGCGTTTAGTTGGATAAATACACTTTACTAAAATTAATGCAGTTTCCTTTTGAATAGGAATCATATGTTCCCTAAGCACAGCACATTATTTTGATTGACACTCCAGGTATTTAACATTGTATCTCCTCTGCATATTATATTGATATTTTGGGAAGTCTCTGAGGACTGTATCTAGAATTTGTTGGGGCATTCTCATTTAGTAGATTGATTTGGTCCATTTCCCAATAAAAGGGATGTTTATAGATTATTTAAGATCTAAAGATCAGTTTTGTATCAAAAACATAATATATTTTATATGTGTGACTATAGTCTTCACAGATAGTAATCACATTGTGTGTTGTAAAAATAGATTTAGCCCTATTAACAGGTTGGTCAGTTCCAAAGTCTGTTCAATAAAAGTACTGCCCCACAGAGATATACAGATGGTTTCAATATATTAAGTATGGCCTAATATATTATGACTTGCCTACCCTTTTCTTTTTCTCTAATTCTTCCCCGCAGTAGATTATGATTGAGATTTATTAAGCCACAATTACACATTAATTTCAGAACCAGAAAACATGGTTTAATCTAGTAATACAAAGTAAGGTATATTCTAGATCAGGGGTGTGAACCTCAATTTCATTGAGGACCGCAGCAAGGTTGTGTTTGACCTTAGGGGCTGGGTGAGTGTGGCCAGGGTAAGCATGGGCAGCTCAACATCACTTGTGTCGGGGGCAGCCCTCCCAAGCTCTGTTTTTGCTGGCAGAGTGCTGCAGGAGGCCGTTGCAGCCATAAACGGAGCTTGGGATGACTGTGCAGGGCCCTTCCGAGCTCCATTTTTGCTGGCAGACGCACCATGGGCCAGTCCTTCGCTGTTTTGCTGAGACTGGTCCCTCAGGCCAGATCTAAGCACCCCGCTGGCTGGATCCAGCCCACGGGCCTTGAGTTTGACACCCCTGATCTAGATGAATCATGATTAATGAGAAGATAATTGTTACTGTTCAATAAATCAAAGAAGGGAGGAAAAATGAGATCTTGGTAGTCTGCAGATAGATTCAGCTCAAAACACCATGGTTAAGCTTATCACCCTGAGTTTATAAATATGGGAGAGAGTAACAGAAAAGCTAGCTAGCCATTGACAGTGATGATGGAACACAGACAAATAATCTTTAAATTATTTATAACACATGCCTTCTTCTATGGTACCTAAACATAGCCTCCAGTATTCTAATGCCCAGACTACAAAGGCGAAAATAAATCAAAATGAAATAGAAACCCACTTAGCTAATCATTTTAATCTGTGCTTTTCTTTGCTAGAAACTAAATCAGGAAAGGTACATCACATTGAAAACGAGAGTTTCATGACTGTTGCCACAGGAACAGCAAAGCCTGAGAACGCTACATTTTATTTTTTTTTACCCTTGGGAAGTAGATCACCTAATTAACTAATCAACATTCTGGGCCTGCATTTATCAAATAGGCAGCCAACATTCAACAGGGCCAAAATTCAAATAGAAGCTTAATTCATATGAAAAGAGCCAGTCTCAGTTCCATCAGAACTTGGAAGGACATAGTACTCCTAGCGTAAAGTTCGAGCCAACAGACTGAGACTGTGCAATAGGAAATAAACACCCTCTTCTTTCTGCCAATCAGATATCTGTTAAACAATGGGAAGCAAAATCACATTCAAAGCCTGCTTTACAATTTTGACAAAGACTTAACATGTTCTAAATGCCTCTCAGTTCTCTTTTATCCTCCCCAGGTCAAATGGTTCCATTATAGTCATGAAATGAAGAGGAAAGCAATATTCTTCTTATTTGTTACTACTGTTGCCCTTGAGGAAAACGGGATTGCAGAAGTCATGAAGAATCAATCTTCAGTCAGGAAGTAAAGGCAACTCGAACTAAGCTCAATAAACATGAGATCACTTTATCCACTACCTCTCATCTCATCTCATTGGTAGCTTTCAAATGCTGAGTTTTGTTTTTTGTTTTTAAATTTGATTTATATGCTGCCCTTCTCTGGAGACTCAGGGTGGCTTACAATGTGCTCAGCAATAGCCTTCATCCTTTTGTATATTTATACAAAGTCAGCTTATTGCCCCCACAACTGGGTCTTCAATTTACCTACCTTAGAAAGGATGGAAGGCTGAGTCAACCTTGAGCCTTGGCGAGATTCGAACCTGCAGTAATTGCAGGCAGCTGGTCTTAATAACCAGCTTAATAACAGGGTGCCTTAGACCACTGTACTACCAAGGCTCTCTGAGTTGCTGCAGAATAAGTGGGAAAGGGGACAAATAACAAGACAGTGGAATGCAAGTATGTAAAACAAGGATTTATATGATATCACCATGCATACGTTGCCACGTTGGTCTCCTTGTGGTTTGCTGGAGACATCCCTGCAAGAGCTAACTAGGATTTAAAGGGCTTCTGAGATCATCCCAGGTGGCTAGGCGGATCTCAATATGCAAGTTCACATTGCATTATGCAACTACAGTTTGCAAATGAAATCATGCCATAAGTAGTTGGGTTCAAAAATGTACTAAGCCATAAACTAGAACCAATACATTACAATGGTTTGTTCACTTGCAAAAACATTTGTAAAGGCATGTTATGCTTTATTGTGATATATGAAATTAGCTGCTAAGTATCATTGTACTTGTATCAAATAGTTTCTAGAGATGCATTTTCTCACTATCACAATAGCGTGTCCATGGAGATATATTGCACAGCTGTTCAATTTTTAGTATAATAATCTAGGTAGAGTAAATGGAAAAGTTGGAGTATCAGACAAGAACATATCAATGACATATATTGGGAAAAAGTAACTACTAAGGAATGACTAAAAAAATAGAAGTGTCACTTAAAAGATGCATTGGCTGCGTACCTACCCTGATTGCATTCCTTAGCGCTCTTCATTGGCAGCATATCACCAGGGATGTCATGATCAGTGGGCTCTTTGCTGTTCTCTAAACTTGGTTTTCTTGCAGATGTTTCATTAACCAACATGGTAACATCACCAGAGCACTGATGAGAGCACTAATGACTGCCAAGTTCAACCCTACAAATATTGTCTTCTATGTCCTGATCAATTAGCCCAGGGGTTTCAAACTGGTGGCCTGTGGGCCAGATGCATTACGTGCAGGCTAAGCCTGCCCCAGCTCCACAAATGGGAATGTTGTGATCTGCCTGCAGCCTGCAGAGCTGGCAGCGGAGTTGGACAGCAATGAGGCTGAGGAAGAACAAGGTCAGTCCTGGAGGCTGGTGAAGGCCCAGATGAGGGCTCTGTGTCGGAGGCAGAGATGGGGCCAGGGCCATTGGGGAGTGATGTGTGGACTTTGGCGCCTCCAGAGGCTGACAGCAGAGAGGCAGAGGAATAGGAGGAGCCTGTTCCTAGTGCATGTATGAGAAGAGCTGCCAGAAGGCAGGAGCAGATAAAGCAGAGAGGACGACTCAGGAGTAGGGCCAAGAGATGATTGGCCTCTCCCAAAAGGCTTAAAAGACCAGCAATGGCTCTTGGTCTCTTTGCCGGAAAACAACATTGAGAGAATTGGTTCTTGTTTCACTGTATTCATTTCTTGTTGGCTTCTTCTGCTTCTGAACTTTTGCCAAGAAAAGCCTTTGGCAGTTTGCCTAATTATCCCAAAGTCAGGTGATAAACTGTGGAATGGTGTTTTGAAGAATTTGCTTTAATTTAGTTTGGACTACGCTGAGAATGAGTTAATTCTCAGGTGTTCTAATAAAGTCTGTTTGTTTTCGAACAGTTTATATTTAATACTAACTACTTGGGCCTCAGTCACAACAGGGAAAAACATCACGAAACGTCATGTAATGGCAACGTGACGTGGCGAGTTTGACACTCAGGCAGTGCTTATATCTCAATTAGTCACTGCAAACAAGACTGAGAAGTTGGTGTTTTCCTAATTCCTTCTCACATCTGGCAGAAATCTTTCATGACAGGATGTGGAGAGGAATATCCAGCTCTACCTGTTGTTGCCCCTTTTTCATATGTATAACTGCAGGAGGAATAAAAGCTGCAATGGACACAGAAATGGAGTACTGTTGATACCCTATTTTTGCAGAACTTGCCATAGAAGACAATGACAGGACGAACACATACACATCTGCATTGGTACTTGTGGAAGATTGCAGAGGACCCCCTTTTCCTTTGCACATCTCTCTTTCATGCTGAAAGGATTACTTAGCCAGCTGAGGCAATTTGTATACAATTTTAGCAATTCTCTATTGTAAATCCTTCTATAGTTGCCTCGAAAAATTAATAAGCAAGTTTTGTGGATTGTAACAGTACATTGTTAATCACTCTTCCTCTTGTATGTATTCCTACTTTTAGCAATTAAAATTAAGGAAAAGCATCAGGTAGGGGAGAAAAATAATAACAGATTACTAAAAACAAAATGAATATTCACGTCATATTTTTATCAAAAAAATTTAAAAAATCCTGACTGCTCAGCCCAATACAGCAGAACCAACACAAACCCTAAAAAGAATTACTCTGCCAAACATTAAGTGTCTCTCAGAAACTACCAAAAGACTACTATAACCACATGGAATCAATATAGCACACAAGCCAACTAAAGCCCTTCAAAATATCCTAAGCAAATCAAAAGACCCAGCAATCCGAAAAGGAAAAAAAAACAAACCCAGGTATCATCTGCAACATACAGTGTAAAGACTGCAACAGCCACTAACTAGGACAAACATGCAGAAGAGTAGCAGAACGCATCCATGAATACCACCTCGTAGTCAGAAGACATGATGAAAACTAGTTTGGATAATGAAATGTTTTCAAGAAAACAAGCAAGCTCAGAGAGCACCAAGGATCCCTCAAAATACTAAAAACAATGTTCTCACAAAAATATTCTTAACAAAGGATCATTTATTGGAAACTCCAAAGTATTGACCAAATATGTCATGGACTATGCCTAGGTGCATCTTATAGAGACTCTACTACCCTAAAAAATATTCTTGGCAGATGCTATTCTGTTCAAAGTTATAATTACAGAGACCCAGAAGGTTGGACTTTTTTCTTTGATGTGGTGCCCACCTTATTTTATTTATTAAATTTATATGTCACCCATCTCATTCTGAAAAGCAACTGTGGGCCATTTATGGGACATTCTTCTCCTGGACATTAAGTTAATTCCTTTTGATGTTCCAAAAATCCCTCAAGACCTGGTTATGCCATCAGACCTGCAGGTCCCCAAGGAACTGGAAAATTGTTTGGATGGCTCTGATTTTGATGTATGTTTTCAGTCTCTTTCTGCTTGGGATTTCTATATAATTTTACCTTCAATGATCTCCATTTTAATGATGATTTTTCTGTTTTAAATGTCTTTTTTTATTTATGTGTGTGATTTTTTTTATTGGCTATTGCATGTTCTCATTTTTTGTGAGATGGAAAGCTATATAAATGTGATAAATAGATACACAGCATGCAAATCCCTCCCGTGATACCATTACATGCACTTTAAAAGCAAAGACATAGGATTTGCTTTAAGTAAATGACATACAGTATACAAAATTCTTATAGGATTGCTAAATAATTGCTGAATTACTTAAAATACTTAACTCAAGTCAAAATGCCTATCCCTTAAAGACATACATTAATTAGTCTCAGGAACAATATAAAAACAAACCTTAGTCAGCACCTGACTAATTATTCTAGATTTACTAGATTTACTAGAATAATTGTGCTTTCCCTACGCCTCTTGTTGTTTGGGGGGAAGGGGAAATATTCTGACAATTTTTTATGTCTACAATTCAATTTTAGTGTCCATGTGATCCCTAATGCCAGTATTTTACTCCATTGATCTGCTCCAGTCCATTTCCTGGTTTGCTTATTCATTTTCATTGTCTCCAGGAATGAAGAGTCTCCAAGGCCTATTGTTAATCACGGATAGAAAAAAATATCATTGGTTTAAACAATGAAAGCTATTGTTCTTCTTCTTCTGTTAGAGAGCAAGCTTATCACCTTGGAATTTAAACCGGAGTTTCAAAAACTAGCCTTGTAAAAAAATACTTTTGTGCTGATCATTTGGCAGCTTTCATTTTGTTTTCCAAGTTACTACACAAGTTCCTATTAAGGAAATCAATGTTGATATGTTAACTTGTGCATTAGAGAACTTAGCTGAAGAACTTCAGTGATCTGTGTAGAAATTAAGTTGATTCCATGTCATCAAGTCATTGTCGTCTCTTAGTGACCACATATAGATTTTTTTCCCATGACTGTCCCTAACCTGGTCTTTCAGGTCTTCCAGCAATGCATTCATTGCCCCTACAACTGAGTCCATACAATTTGCTGTTGATAATCCTCTGCCTTCCTCCCTTTCTCCCTTTTTATTTTCCCAGCATTGGAGCCTTCTTCAGAGAGCTTGGTCTCTGTGTCTGAAATTAGATAGTTTGAGCCTGGTCATTTGTAAATCAAGTGAGAACTTGTATTCATTTATTTGATAATCTATTTGGTTTTCTTTCTTGTTTGTCTGTGATATTCTCAGGAGTCTTCTCCCACACCAAAGTTCAGAAGCATCAATAGTGTTCCTATCCTGCTTCTTCAAAGTCCAACTTTTGCTTCATATAAATGTCACAGGGAGTACCATGAATTACACGTTAGATCTTTAGGTATACATATTGCAGCATCTGAGTATCTTTTCCAGGCCTTCATGATTGCTTTACCAAGTACTAGACTACAACATATACTGTTATTCTTTTGTTCTTGTTGTTAGTTGTGAAGTCGTGTCTGACCGATCGCGACCCCATGGACAACGTTCCTCTAGTCTTCTACCATTCCCTGGAGTCCATTTAAGATCATGCTGACTGCTTCAGTGACTCCATCCAGCCACTTCATTCTCTGTCGTCCCATTCTTCTTTTGCCCTCAATTGTTCCCAGCATTAGGCTCTTCTCCAGTGAATCCTTCCTTCTCATTAGGTGGCCAAAGTATTTGAGTTTCATCTTCAGGATCTGGCCTTCTAAAGAGCAGTCAGAGTTGATCTCCTTTAGGTTTGATCATCTTGCAGTCCAAGGAACTCGCAGGAGTCTTCTCCAGCACCATAGTTCAAAGACCTCAATTCTTTGGCGCTCAGCCTTCCTTATGGTCCAACTTTCACAGCCAAGCATTGCAACTGGGAAAACCATAGCCTTGACTATACGCACTTTTGTTGGCAGAGTGTTGTCTCTGCTTTTTAGCATGCTATCTAGATTTGCCATAGCTTTCCTCCCCAAGATCAAGCATATTTTAATTTCTTGACTGAAGTCTCCATCTGCGGTTATCTTGGAGCACAGGAAAATAAAATGTGTCACTACTGGGAAAACCATTGTTCTCTTACAACAATATAAATTATCAAGCCTACGTGGAATGTGAAAACATAGTGGTTTGCTTAAGACCATTCAGCTGAAGTGAACTTTCTACCACACAGGTGAAACTGAGAAGAAGAAATGTTTACTTCCTCCTTTTGAAGTCTTAAAAAAGAGCATATAGAAGTTTTAATGTAGCATACTCCCTTTCTATGGATGAAGGGAGAAAAAAGCTTTTATCTCTGGTTTGAAAAAAGCTATCTATTTTCTGAATAGATGGTTGCTTTGTTTTCTTTTAAACTGTCCAGATTTTTGCTTTATTCACTAGGATGACTTAAGACCCAGAAAGGAGTCATTCTGACTGATTTTCAATACAAATAACAGTGAGGATTTTGATTCTTTTAAAATGATACATGATCTTTTAGAGCAAAAATACATTTCCTGATGAATGCTTTGTTTGCTGCTCTTTCATCATTCTCCATTATTTAAGTGGGGTGGGGAATGGCCAGAACCTCAAATCCAATCAACTTGTTTACAGAATTAATTTTTTCCCTCAGATTTCTAAGCAAAAATGTTCAGAATAAGAACTTGGATTGGCAAAATAATTTTTTTCCACAAAAATGTCCATAATTCTACCCAAAAATATAGGATCATTTGTTGATAATGAATATTATAGTAATTTCAGTGGCACTTCATCACTGTTACAAATTCTGTTTCATACCATTTTGTTTTATAAAAATTAAGAAACCAGAATAGGATGATGCCCGATTAGTTCAGAATAAACAGTTCATTTTGTAAAAGACAAAAGACACTAAAGAATTACGTAAATGCTGAGCACCCTCTAGTGGTATCTTGGACAATTTTCTACTTCTCAGCCAAAAACAGACAATTGGGGAAAGTAGATAGCCTCCATATAAAATGATGTAATTTGGGAGGGAGGGCGAGGGGAGGGGGGGAAATGTGCATCTACAAAACGTTCTTTGTTCAGAACCCTCAAAGAGTTGTAAATAAGCCCTGCTTATTTATTCAGAAAATAAAAAAATAAATAGGAATCTATAAAATCCAGAGATTCTGAAATGTTATTTTTCTGGAACTGAAAATATGCAACATATTCTGGGCGTCATTATCTGGGTAGAACTGGCCTGTTACATTGCTGGACCAGAGAACATTTCTGCTTCAGAAGAAGCAGTACTTTTTAGCACTGCCAATCAATGGCATTATCTGGAGATTATCCAAAGGGGAAATGAAATATTCTAGAGTTCTCAGAAATGTTCTGTTCCTGAATCAATAGGTTTTTTACATCACTAGAAAAAGTACATTTTTTTCAGAGCCTTCAGGGGCTTTTTTTTTTTTTTTTTTTGCTAGAAACTCTATAGTTTAGATAGCATATCCAAAATATATTTAATTAAATATGCTTATTTAATTTAAAAAAGATCAAAACAATGCACATGTAAGGGTTGTTTTACAAGGAGATGAAATTCACAAAAGATAGATATTACCAATAAAATAATGCCCACTCACCAGTTCATAGTAAAGTCATTAGAAATAAATTACAAAAAGATCTATTTTAGGAGACAAATTGAATTTAATGGGAAATAATTTATTCTAATAGCAAATAGAACCAAGGACTCGCCACAGAAATAGTTTACTTACTTATTTTATCGTAATCTTGTTATCAAGACTCTGGACATATCCTGATTGCACCATTAAGCAATTCTTCCCAATGGTTTTGTCAGCTTGATTCTGGAATGGCTCCTGTCCAAATGAAAACTTATGTGCACTGATCTTTTAAGTTACTCCTGTGAGCTAATTGGAATCTGGGATGAAACCCTTCTACCTCATGTTAATGAAAAAATAATGAAATTGTGCAATGCTGGGTTTCCCAAAGGTGTTCCTGTGTTTTTCAACAGGAAACTGGACCTTCTGTTTTTTCTTTGAAGACGTTTTGCTTCTCATCCAAGAAGCTTCTTCAGCTCTGGGCTTATTTGCTGAGCTTATTTTTAAAATAATGAGAAGTAACTACCACTGTCAAAGACAAATATAATAATTTGTAATTACTATACTATACACACACACACAGACATATGGGTTCTTCCAACAAAAGAGAGTGCCTGCCTTTATTCAGCTGAATAAACACATTTGGCTTATCAAGACAAATTTCGACTTCGACTTTTATTTTTTACTGAGTCACACCTGCATAACACTATGATTGCCGATTTTATCAAATTGTTTTAATGTTTTATTTTATTTTATTTTATTTTATTTATTTTTGATGGAGGGAGAACACTGCTCTAGGTTCATTCAGAAAGAAAAGTAGTGTACTTGATTTTTCCTACAACAGCTTGTTGCTATATGACTAAGTATGATCTTGCTTATGGATGGAGATGGAGTCTTTTTTATTTGAAGAAATTGCTATACATTTTTAGAAGAAGAGCTACTTAATACACACAATCGCTCTCACTCTCTCTTTCTACTGGTATATATATATATATAAAGGTCAGGAGTTGTCCAAGGTAATACTGTATGTATTTTTTTGGTTCTGTAATTCTCTGTCTTGAATTTTGACTATATATATATATATATATATATATATATATATATATATATATATATATATATATATATATATATAAAGATTGATTGGTGGTTGTGAACATTACAGTGCCACATTTCTGTGGGAACCAAGAAGACCCTTGGAGCTGTCATTCTTCTCCAGACTAAAGAAGGTAAAGAGAAATGATTTCAATATACATCAAGAAGTTAAGTTGTGGTAGTCCTATGTGTGAAAAGGAGGCAAAGACCTGATCTTAATTTTTGCAGAAATCTGCAGGTCCGGATGCAGTGGAATTCCCCAGAAATAGGATGAGCATTTGTTTCTTACAAACAAGGCTGACACATTGTTTTTGTTTTTCACTAACACCACAGGTAACCTTTGCTTTGGGTTTTTTTATCACTGATATTTGGTGATACACTTTCTCTGACTGATGAAATCTAGTGCATCAGGCATATTTCTTCACACTTAGCTTTTTTAAAAAAAAATTTAAAGAAGTTTTTTATTAATAATTCAAATTTAAAAAACAATGGACATGGTTTGACATCTCCGATTTCTAACATTTCCATCTAATTCAAATTGATAAATACTATATTCCTTAATCTATACACAAATTTACATATATCTTACTTCATTGCATGCCAAGCATACTACATAATTCTTCCTAAACCACCATATCCATATCCAGTAAATACACACACAAGTTCAGTATATATTGACATATATATTTCTAGACATTCACTACACCTTCTTCTTGGCATTCTTCCTCTTGTCTAACCATTCAAAAAATTTAGTCCAGATTTCATAATATGTTGATTCACTTTCATTTTTGAGTTCCAATGTGAGCCTGTCCATTTCTTCACACTTAGCTTTTGTACCACTTGTTTTCCCATCTTACATTCACTGCGCTCTTGCTTCCATCTTCATTTTTATTACATTTTGGCCTTAGGCTGGTTCTGAGCCATTTACCCGCAGCCAAGAGAAATAGCATCATTATACCAATCACCATCCTTATTTCAGATTTATTTCATTAAATTGGAGCATTACGTGCACTGTTTTCTATTGGTGTGTGGTTAGTTGTTAGCATTTGTTTTGAATGGAATATTCTTGAGGAAACAGGTATATTTGTCACCTCTTTATTTCTGTTTCTTTAGTGTATTTGTCTTCATATTTTTTCTATTTTTTTCTTTTTTTTCTTTTTCTTTTTTGCACCTTCTATTTTTTAACTGTTTTTTTTTAGGTTGCATTAGTTTTTATTGTTGGAATTGAAATAAATGTTAAATTTACTTATTTATTAAATTATAGCAATAAGAACTAATGCAAGCTAAAAATCCAAAATAACATATGTATATTTATTTATTGGCTGTGGGTGTGCACAGACACACAGACAGAGACACAGACAGACAGACACTCTCTCACACACATATATAGAAGATCTACTAATTTTTGTCTCTCTGTGCAGTCTGCTGGAATCAGTTTTGCTAATGGCAATTGAGGAAGGAAAGCATCTTGATGAACAAGCTTCTAAACAGATTTGATGGGAGTCCACCTTCAGTTCTATCCCTCTTTGCATTATGCACCAAGTTGACGCCAAATTATACGACAAAGATATTAAATACAGACTTCAATCTTCAGTGAGTGTTTGGTGTTAGACTTCCTGTTTTCTCTGTGGGGAAAAAATGTAATGCTTATTTTATCTTCTTCAGGAATGAACTGTAGTCACAACAAAGTATTGTTTGGTAAAAGTGGAAACCTCTCCTCATTGACAAGATACATTAATAAGATTTAATATTTAGCCCTCTTTGAACAGATATACCTCAGGTTCTTTTCTGGGGTCACCAAAGAGTTTCATTAGAGAACAGAAGCTAAAGGAGCTGCACTTTGCCCTCATTTGCCATTCAGAAAAACCAAAGGTCACAATTCTTTCTCTCCCAAACAAATCTTCACAGCAGTAAGACAGAACCCTCTGGAAAGAACTTCCTGGTATTCAGTCACACAACAAGACATTCCTGAGACTTTTTTTCCAAATCTTTGTTAGGAAAAGAACAAAACTCCATCATCCCCAAATATAAGTGCTGAAAACTAGGGAATGGATACTCTTATCTCTTTTGCCTATTAAGAAATGCTACATTCCCCCATAAAGAATAGCAGCTAAGAAAGCATTAGTTGGCCTAGTTCTGGGTAGTAAACATCCTTCCCCTTCTCCCACATTGGCATCCAACTCACAGGGTGACTCTGGACAGAATACAAATTACAACAAAAGCCAAATACATTACATAAATAAATAGAATAAGGGAATAGAAAATGGCCACAGCAGGGAGCAACAACCAGCCATTGGTGTAATGAATGTAATCCCATACAGATGGACACATATTAACTCAGAGCCTGGGGAAAAAGCTAGATCTTCAAGGCTTAATTGACAGGATAGCAGAGTTACGGCTGCTTGAAGTTTCAGAGAAGGAATAGCATAGTGACCGGATCCTATCAGGTAAACTTTCTTGATTGAAAGGCACATGGAACATATCCACTTTGTTGGAACATAGAAAAAAAGAGAAGAAAAGGAGCAATTATTTGATGGATCCTAGGAAATTTAGCTGTTCCAGGTCTTTCTTCTATTACCAATGAAAAATGGAGGGGGGGAGGGAAATAAAAATAATAAAGTATGGTAGAACGGTGGCCATTTCTATCTATAAAACATTTTGTTTCTGTTAAATGATACACCTTCCGGATCTGAAACTAGTAACCTTTGCTATGTGACATACACTAATTTAAAGGGAATTTATTTCTATTTGCTATGGTACAAGAAGGGGGAAAAAAAACTTACATTTTTCAATATTTCTTACTGTGGGATACATACAGTACAAATGGTTTCAACTTCTGAAGAACAGGAAGAATAGCTTTTTCCTCCTAATGAGTCAAGCAATTTGTGTAGACATTACTTTCTTCATTTGTTATTGTAAATCAAGGAAATAGCTTTGCTTCCACTTTCTTTGAGCATTTTATATGTATGCAGCACATTTTAACAACTCCTTAAGGTGTGATGCTCATTATCATAAGTATTTACTTTCATTATATTATTTGTGTGTGGCTGCGGTGAGCATTCTTCCATTTGTTTAATGCATGTCTTTCTTTCTAACCAAACAAGGTACAGAAAGCCATGCACATACAAATTACTTCCACTCCAATGCTCTCTCAGAAGTGAGCCCTATTGATTTAAAGAGGACATGAGACCCATGGGCAGGTAAGTGCTTGACAACCTTAATAAAGGGAGAAAGACTTAAAAATTACTTCTGAAGATTAAGGACTCTTCACAATCCAATGGATGGCAGATATCTATATATCAACAGCCCTAATGAGCATGGTCATGATGTGAGGAATGGGGATCACCCACACTTACTCAAACTTGATTTATTAGCAATAACACTTAGACTTATAAACCGTTTCACAGTGGTTTACAGAGTCCGGATATTGCCCCCAACAATCTGGGTCCTCATTTTATTGACCTCAGAAAGATGGAAGGCTGAGTCAACCTTGAGCCTGGTGAGATTAGATCTGCCAAATTGCAGTCAGCCAACAGTCAACAGAAGTAGCCTGCAGTACTGCTTACTAACCACTGTGCCACCACGGCTCATTCATTATTAGAATGAATATGAGGTTCATGTTCCTGCTACCTCTAATTGAAACCAGCAAAAAGCTCAAGCCCTAAAGGGCTTAAAACAGGTTAACTGATAATTTTATTTTATTGTTTTTATTTTTTATATATGAAGTTTTTATATCCCTGTAAGCCTTCTTGAGTCACCATGTGCAAATAGGCAGTGATATAAATTTTCTAATAATAAATAAATAAATAAATAAATACATACATACATACATACATACATACATACATACATACATACATACCTGTCCTTTTCTATATCTATTTGAGTTTTAAGAGTTTCTCCAAAGGCCTCCCCTCTTTCTTTGAAGAAAGAATACAGAAAAGCTTTTATCTATATCTATATATCAGAGGTGAAATCTGAGCCGGTTTGCTACCAGTTCGCTGGCTGCCAGCGAACCAGTACGAAGCTACGATTTAGCAAAGCTAAATCGTGTGGCACAGGATTTCCTGCTTTCTAGGAAAGCTAAACTGTGCTGCACAGCTGATCCCCGCCCCCCCCGCTGTTCTACTTCCCTTCCCAAGCCTCCTTTTGGTGCATGCTGCATGGGCACGCATGTGCAGTATGTGCCAAAAGGAGGCTTGGGAAGGGAAGTAGAACAGTGGGGGGGGGGATCAGATGTGGCGTGCGATTTAGCTATGCTAGAAAGGAGGATTTTCCTGCTGCACAGCTGATCATCAGAAATACCGGTTCGCCCGAACCAGTAGCTTTTTTTTTACTACCAGTTCGTCTGAACTGGTAGCTTTTATCACTACCGGTTTGCCCAAACCGGAGCGAACCAGTAGCATTTCACCCCTGCTATATATCTATATATCTGTTCTGACCTAGGCTTTCTTAGAAAGCATGAAGCAAAGTCTTAATCCTGGTAAAACCTATTTTATTAACATGGCTGTGAATTCCATTCATTCACAGTCAACAAGGCTTTGGCAAACAGACTTTCAGAGGAATGTTTACCAACCCCCACCATATCTCACTTGGAACGCTGCCAGAGAACCAATTTCCAAATGCAGAGCAAGGCCAAACTTGGCACCGAGTGTATTAGAGTCATGAACAGAATTTTCCAATCTTGAAATGAGATGAACTAACTGCTTCCTGCAAAAGCCCACATCCCGTTAGCTCCTCTTTTATGTCCTATGGGATGGGCCACTCATATCCAAGGCGTGGCCTTACTCCCGAGTCTACCCTGCTTTCTTAATTGTTCTTGTCTTCTGGCAACTCTGCACATGCACACACTGGGAATGGGTTCCAGCTGTTCCTCTGCCTCACTGCTGTCTAACTCCCTCTCTGCCTCCAATGCAGAGCCCTCGTCCGAGCTTTCCACAGGCCCCAGAACTAGTCAAAGTTCCTCCCCAATCTCCTCACTATCTGATTCTCCTACCAGCTGTGTTGGCCGCTGGCAGGCCACAGTTCATTCTATCTATCTATCTATCTATCTGTCTGTCTGTCTGTCTGTCTGTCTGTCTATCTATCTATCTGGCATAGGGTCTCCTGCCATGGGCAGGGCAGTTAGACTAGAAGACCTCAAAGATTCCTTCCAACCCTATCATTTTATGTTGTACTGAGTTCTATTGACTCAGACCTTTGGAGTTAATTCAAATACCAATAGCAATAGCGCTTAGACTTATATACCACTTCACAGTGCTTTACAGCCCTCTCTAAGTGGTTTACAGAGTCAGCATATTGTCCTCAACAATTTGGGTCCTCATTTTACCCTGATAATGTTATAGGGAAGCATAGCAATATCATTTGAATATACTGATATATTATTACTTGTTTGATTTTTATTCTGACTTTATTGTTTATAGATAACTCAGGGCAGTGAAAATATAGAATATTCCTTCCTCCTTCTATTTTCCTCACAACACCAGCCCTGTGTGGTGAGTTGGATTGAGAGAGAGATGGCTGATTCAAAGTCACCCAGCTGGTTTTTCATGCCTGAGATAAGACTAAAACTCATGATCTCCTGGTTCCTAGGCCAGCACTTCAGCTAGCATACTGCACTGGTGGTGCAGTGGTTAGAATGCAGTATTGCAGGCTAACTCTGCTCACTGCTAGGAGTTCGATCCTGACAGCCAAAGGTTGACTCAGCTTTCCATCTTTCTGAGGTCAATAAAATGAGGAGCCTGATTGTTGGGGGCAATATGCTGACATTGTAAACTGCCCATAGAGTACTATAAAGCTCTATGGGGCAGTATATAAGTTTAAAAGAAATGACTTTAATCACTAGACCTAACTGGCTCTATATGTACACACACCCATACGCACGCGCATGCACACACACACACACACACACACACACGATTGTAGTTCAGAATTAATAAGAATATACCTGGAGCTATTCATTATCTTAGAATGATTGTTCCATTTTATGGACATAATTAAAAAAATAATATATAATTTAGTTAGAATAACAGAGTTGGAAGGGACCTTGGAGGTCTTCTAGTCCAACCCCCTGGTTAGGCAGGAAATCCTACATCACTTCAGACAAATGATTATCCAACATCTTCTTAAAAACTTCCAATGTTGGAGCATTCGCAACTTCTGCAGGCAAGTTGTTCCACTGATTAATTGTTCTAACTGTCTAATTCTAATTTAATAATTCTAATTTAATCTATTATATATTTGAAAAAAATAGAAATCCCCTTCCCCCTCTAACTTCTCTTCATTTTCCAAGATCAGGATGAGGTTAGGGCCAGACATTTTGTTGCATAGAATATAAAAGATTGCTGGTTTGAAATCCAGAAGATTTTTTTCTCTCTTTCCTTCAACTTCCTACCTGATTCTGTGGTTTCATCCCAAAAACCCAAAAATTTTAACTTTAGACTGACTACTGTTGACCTCACCCCATTCCTAAGAAGTCTGTAAGGGGCATGCCTACCATCCCTGTCCTAATGTTCCCTTTAATTGTATTCATTTTATGTATTCAATTCATGCTTATACTTATAGATATATATTATCTAATACGTACTCGACAAATAAAATAACAAAACAAAACAAAACAGAGCATCCAAGGTGTGGAGATAGGAAAATTATTGCTTGCAAGTACAATATGAAAATATGACTCAAGGTCAAATATACAATGGAAAGGAATTGAAAAGAGGCTGTTTGTGTGTGTAAGAGAGTGTATATGTGTGTGTTCCCCAAGTTATTTTCCTCTTGTGAAGATTTCATTATGTACTGCATACTCACAAGTGGCAATAGAAAGAAACATTTTAATATGTTGGAAGACCATGTATATAGAACAAATGGCTTTAACGTCTCCTTGAACCATGAGATGGGTGGCAAGTAAATTTGATGATGATGATAATAATAATAATAATAATAATAATAATAATAATAATAATAATAATAATAATAACAACAACAACCATAGTTCTCTAATTAAAGCCCTTCCAGGAGCAGCTTTCAAAGAGACATCATAGGGTTTGATTGACTATCAATGTAAATATCACTGACTGTCATCCCTATAATGTAGACCAGACTAAGAAGCAGACACGATGCAGACCTAAAACTACTTTTATTAAAAGTAATAGAATAATAGTAATAGAAACTTGAAAGACTGGATAAGTTTCTTTTCTTCCCTCTTTATATAAAATAAAGTGTGTGAGAGACAGTGAGTGTGTATGTGAGCTATCTTAGGCATTTTTGCATTCTACTTTCTTGGCCTGGGCTTCACTTATCTGACTGTTGCCTTGGTAGCACATCTCCCTTTGTTCTTCAAGGCCATCCTCTACACCTTCATAGTGAGAGAAGACAGGGAGGAAAAAAACACCGTCTTCACCAGTTCAATTTCTGTCCTTGGGGAGAACTCAGATACTGTAAGGAAAGTTAAGGAAGAAAAGAAAGATAGTGCAAGCCATTGCTTCCCAGAACTTCTACTTGGATCTAAAGTAACCTTTTTGCGACCTATTTTAAGTAATTATTAAAACGTTGGAAGATCTGAGCACAGGCCTTCCCTCGAATGTCTGATCCTCAGACCTTACTGATTGAAAAGCTAATGTTGGATTCATTCTCCCTCCCCCACTTAGCCCACTCACATTTTTGCTTTGGGTTTTTTTTTTTTTTTTTTAAGAAAGGGAGACTGTCAGAGTATATTCATGAACTGGAATACGGCATAGCAACAGGTCAGCCAATGAGGGGTGTTTGGTAACTGAAACATAGTATTTGTTGTATGGGACCATAAGAAATAGTCTGAGCCTGGGTGTGGCTTAACTGTTCTGTATATAAGCTTGAGGGTACTAGCTTCTCCCTCCTTCATTTTGCCTTCTCCATTTTGTGCTGTGTTTGTACTTATTTCTCTTCCCTACAATGTGGGAAAACCTACAAGGGTGTTCTGCCCCAGCTCCGGATTCCCAAGGATATTGACACACTCCAATGGTCCTTATCAAATTTATTAAGTAGCAAGAATAAACCAAAGTCTGGCAAAGGTTGGCAACCAGCCCAGAAAACAAGATACAATAAGACTTTTCCAAAAATGCTCTGATGATAACTACAAGTTGTTTCCAGCAAGAAACTTACTAACGGCGTGTGACTTAAATAGGCTAAGGGAGTGGCCAATTATCCTCAAGCCTTACTCTCAAGGAGACTTCCTTCTCCTGAGTAGCCACTCCTGCCTTTTGGCAGCCCTGTGTGCTCAAGCATTGAGAAGAGGCTCCTCCATTTCGCTCTCTCCACTTGAAGGAGCCTCTGGAGGTTCTGAAGGCCCTGGCTGAGTCTCTGCTTCTGGCACCACATCCTCTTCAGCCTCCTCACTGTCCGACACAAGCGCCGGCTGCGCAGGCTGCTGGCATGACACCACACCAGCCTCCTCATCGTCGGGATTAGCCACGATCCGTGCTTTGTGTGTTGTGGCGAGCCACAACAAAGGGTATTGTATGCCTTATGTGTTGTTATGTATATAAAGACATTTTGAATCCTGTTTAATAGTCTGCTTGTGTGTGCTGCAACGAACTCTGACAAGACTCATGTTTATCTTGAACTCACATCAAGGGTGGGTTCCACTTACCTTCGCAGTGGGAACGCATGCATACACACTCATTTCGCTCACCTGCAGTGCTTCTCTGCATGCACAGAGCATCCGTGATGATGTCTGGATGAGTGGGCGGAGCCTCCCACCGCCGTTACTACCAGTTTGCAAGATCTGGACCGAATGGGTAGCAACCCACCACTGACTTCCATAAATGAAAAGATGATTGGGTTTCGGGCCCAGCTTAAAAACAGTGGTTTCACATCTGTAAACATTTAATTTGGGTCATTTTGCATCAACCATAGATGAAAAAAACCCCAACCTTTTTTTGTTTCCCCATGCCCTAAAACTTTGCCTTATTTAACCAGCCCAAGAATGAGATAGTTTCTATTCTTTACTAGCTTTTAAGTGTCAGGTCCAAGCTTTTTATTTAAAGATTGTCAGCCTCTAGAGCTATCTGTTAGGCTTTGTTACTCATTACTGCAGTGGGAAGCTGCAGTGACTTGAAATAGAGGCAGGATAAGAATTGGCAATGTATACAGCAAGTTTCATGACATTGTGATTTTCTTAAGAACAGGTAGAGGGCCCTTCACTCAGCAGCGGAGAAAGGATCAAAGAGTAAATCTAGATGAAACACAAGAAATATCCTTATATTTAATTCCCAGGTGTGTAAGAGAGACTGAATGAAAATTTTATCTGCTGAGATTAACCCTTTGATCCCCTTTGCAGTCAGTGAAGGAGAGTTTACCTCATTGATCCCATGTTGCAATTATAATTTTTTTTAAAAAAAATTCTCCTTAAAAATAATGGCACTGTGAGCAAACTTTATATAGATATCAATGTGATGTTTCTTCTAAAGTTTTTCATTAGAAACCAGATCTGGGAGGATCCAACACAAATCCCTCTTCTTCCTATTTTTTCCGTGTGTGTGTGTGTGTGTGTGTGTGTGTGTGTGGTGGGTTTCAAAATTTTTTACTACCGGTTCTGTGGGTGTGGCTTTGTGGGCGTGGCATAGCTTTGTGGGCATGTCTTGGTTGGCGTGGCAGGGGAAGGATAATGTAAAATCTACATTTCCAACCCACTCCACGGGAAGGTTACTGCAAAATCCCCATTTCCTCCTGATCAGCTGGAACTTGGGAAGCAGAGAATAGATGGGGGCGGGGCCAGTCAAAATTTTTAATACCAGTTTTCCGAACTGCTCAAAATTTCCGCTACTGGTTCTCCAGAACTGGTCAGAACCTGTTGAAACCGTGTGTGTGTGTGTGTGTGTGTGTGTGTGTGTGTGTGTGTGTGTAGAGAGAGAGAGAGAGGTGGGAGGGGGGAAACACTGGGGTAGTGTAGTACCCCAGTAATTTAAGAAACAGGAGTAGGAGCAGACAGAGAGAGTCCACTTTGGCCAGTTATTCTTAGTCCTAGTTTGTTTGTTCATTAGATTTTTATCCTCCTTTTATTACTTTATGAATAACTGACAGCCTCGAACATAACATAATATACCATTCCTTCCTCTTCCTCTTTCTCCCTGTGAGGTGGTTGGGTTGAAAGAGAGTAACTAGCCCACAGTCACCCAGCCAACTTCCTTGCCTAAAATGAAACTAGAATTCTCAATCTCTTGGTTTCTAGGTTAGTACCTTAACCACTACACCAAACTTAAAAAAAAAACAAAAAACTTTGAATCCTCACTGGGGTAGCATGGCATATTATAGTATGATATATATTTGATGAAAATGTTTTCATCCTGCAATAAACCGAGATGGACGGATGGACAGATGGATTGATGGATGAGTCTGATTAATATAGAAATTAAGCCTTCCATTCATTCAGCATTTACACTTTCATTCAATTGTTAGTTATGTCCTGATCTGTTGCATGCAGCATTACAAGTATTCAATGGAGTAAGCTACTTATCTATTCCATCAATGCTTTTACAAAGTATATTTTAAAAAGTAAAAGAAATACCAAGTTTGTTTCAATTTAGGCATAAATTTCAAACCTATTGTTTGCAATATACAGTACATATTTTATATGCTACTATTCCCAATAGATTTTTTTTTTCAAAGCAACTGTGTGAAATGCAGGTTTTTACATAACTTTCCCAAGAAGTCGGGTATGCAGGTTTTGAACTGAGAATTTTTTTTTTCAGTTGAATACTAGCAGACTCTGTGAATTAAGCCCCCATTCCTACTACAGCAGATTCTATTTTGACAGAGCACACTATTTTCCCTGAAAAGAAATCTGTGATGGATTTCTTTTATGTCCCTGCCAATCACATCCATTATAGCGCTCCAACTGAATGGCAGTGATTTATGGCCAATCATTTATAAACAGTTGCACCATGTGACTCTAAGTGTGTTTCAGTGTGGTTTTTTTTATACGAGCCAAAGAACAACATGCAACTTGTCTTATTGTACACTTCTTCTTTTTTTCTGAGAAATAACTCTTCCTACCCCCAACCTATACATACAGTACTAATCTACATCTCCTTTTGTGGGAAACACACTTCAAAATATTGTTAATTTACAGGGGAAAATGCAACTAAGAATTTCACTTAACCATTAACTTTTACAAGGTCACAAGTTATATTTTTTTCCTGGGTTTTTAAAATCTAGCATAGTTTCAAAGAGCACTATCTTCTTCCATTAACGGTCATCCTTGGCTAGAGAAGCTTGACTGCTTGAATTTGATTCACAGGAGGAATGAGACCACTTTGTAGACTAGATGTCAAGGAGCATCATCCTATCCCTCCTACAGATGTGGACTTTCTGACACCCTGATTTTTATTTCTTTTTTAAAGAAGAAGAACAGAGCTCCCTGATGATTCTATCAACTCTGTTTTATTTCTGAATTTTATCCATTCATACATGTCTAAGAATCCCAGCCACATCACTTTTTGGTGATTGGTGGATGAAGGTTGGGTCTGCCAGTTTTTCCTCTTAATTTCTCAGCAGGCTTCGGTCTTCCCATCAGAAGTTGTGCTTTCCTCATAGCTCTTCTCCTTTACTCTGGCCTGACTGATGAACCTCTGTCACAATTAATCCTCCCCCCCTCCCCACTTTTACTGTCTGGATATGGTCAGCATCCTTCCTTAATGCGCTCAAAGGACATGGCATGTAAGGCTCTAATAATCTTTCTCAGGGGGTCTTAAAAGTAATTTATGGAGCAGCATGGGCATCTGTTGCTCAGAGGAAAGAAACAACATCATGCGGTGCACCGTGTATATGAAAAGTTAAATTAGCTTTCTGGCTAGCAGCTGAAACCTTTAAAACTAGTGGAGAATGCAACAAACACAGTGATTTCTGCCGCTTTCTTGACCTACTTCCCACAGATAAATATGATAGCGCTTGTCTTTATATGCCTTCGGTGTGCCTTTAATCAGTCCCAACTAGAGTGGATGTCAAAGGGACCTTAAACATCTCTGTGCCACATTTGTTATTTTGATAAAGATACAGACAATAAATTTGTTTTCTGTAAAGGAGGCTTTCCTAGTGACCATACGGTCCTTTATCTGTTCCAGACATATAAAAAAAAACTAAAAATAAGTGTTGCATTCTCATCTACCTGCCCCAGTCTTAAATAATACAGGAAGGAAAATGTTGTCTTTGTCAAATGCATCATAAAGAAAAGCTCAGCTCTGACAGCTTTATAGCAAGGAATATATGCATTAAGTAGTCAAAAATCCCTGCTTTCTGAACGTGTAGAAGAGAACTCATCCAAATGCCTATATAAAGCACATTGCTTATTTTTGACTCAGAAAACTGCATGATTTTCTTTTTATGTTCAATTCCAATATAACAGATGTATCAGCATACTTATCTGGTCACAATAACAAATCACATCCCGCTGGTAATCATAAAGCCACTGAAGTTTGTTATTGACCTTGTGTATAAATCCAGAAATAAAAGTGACAGCAAAGCAAGAACACATTAAAATAAGCTCTTTTTAGTACAGACATGACTGAGAAAGGGAAGCTCTTGATTCAAATCTTGTCATAGAGTTACCGAGAATTTTCTTACCTCTCCAGTGAGAATAAAACTATACAACAGTACTACAAAGAAACTGACTTCACATATTCTAGTAATTATATTACACTAGGACCTGGAGTAATTATAGAAGGAATTCTTACTTAGGGATCCATTTTTTTTGAACCATCAATGGTCATTTAGAATAGAATAGAATAACAGAGTTGGAAGGGACCTTGGAGGTCTTCTAGTCCTACCCCCTGCTTAGGCAGAAAACCCTACACCACTTCAGACAAATGGTTATCCAACATATTCTTAAAAATTTCCAGTGTTGGAGCATTCACGCAAGTTGTTCCACTGATTAATTGTTCTAACAGTCAGGAAATGTCTCCTTAGTTGCAAGTTGCTTCTCTCCTTGATTAATTTCCACCCATTGCTTCTTGACCTGCCCTCAGGTGCTTTGGGGAATAGCTTGACTCCCTCTTCTTTGAGGCATTTTCAAAAAAGACTTTGAAAAGGTAGCACTTCCTAATTTCAGAAAAATGAAACATTTTATAAGCTTGAGCAGAACTTTGAAGAGACACAAATGCTTCAAAACATCTTCTTAAAAATAACTTAAAAATAACTTAAGAACACTATAGAACACTGTTTCCCATTTCTAAGCAGAAAAGCACTTTCCTATCTTCTGGTATATGGATAATGGATTCTGCCAGTCCTGTGTGCAGAAGTCACTTCCTTCAAGGCAAGGCCACCAGCTGTCACTCTTCATGGTGAAACGTAAACACCTTGCCAAACAAAACAATGAGGTGGAATATGCCTTCCCCGCGTGGCCCTAACATTTTGTCTATTTAAATTATGGAGAAATTCACTTTTCCGAGAAACTTTCAAGTGGAAATTTATGGAATTTAACCAGAGGAACTTTACTATGAATGCTCAGGGACTTCTGATAATAGTTTGAACAGAGAGTTGATCTGATAGGTAACACTGTACATTTGCAGAAGGTTAACTGTTGATGTATCATATCTGCATTGTTTTTAATGAAGATATCTTAATTTCAGTATCCCATCCAAAAAAACAAGATCTGAAAAATCAGAGTAAAATGTTCACGGACCTAAAAGACTACAGTCTCAATTTTTTAACATGTCTGCATCAGTGGTTGCCCCCCATTCGGACCGGGTCTAAAGAACCGGTAGTAAAAGCGGCAAGAGACTCCACCCACTGACCTGGATGTCATCATAAGTGATCTGTGCATGTGCAAAAGAGTATGCGCAGGCACGATGCAAACCGTTAGTAAAGGTAAGTAGAACTCACCCTTGGTCTGCATATTAAACTTTAAGTAATTTCTGTGAAATATATTGGCATGATGGACTCTGAAAAACTATGTATTATTCTATATTTCAGCTTTCCTGTATTTAGAAAAGCATTATGCACATTTAATTGTTTTAACAACTGATTTGAATTTGAATTTTCAGTTACATTAATTTTGTTATATGTTGTACTTTGTATTTTTAATTGTTTAAGCTTCTTTGGGTGTTAGTTCAAATTAAATAATAATTTTGTTTTTAAAATCGATTTCACTTTCACAGTCAGCAGTTTTTACTCAATACCTTCTGGCACAGATTCGTTGCAGTTTCTGGAGTTCCAACCAGATGCCCTTGGATCCAGTGGTGGGATTCAGCTAGTTCGCACCACTTCGGGTGAACCGGTTGTTAACTTTCTGAGCAGTTTGGCAAACTGGTTGTTGGAAGAAATCATTAGGGCAGAGAACCAGTTGTTAAATTACTTGAATCCCACCACTGCTTGGATTCAAAAGCATCCATTCATGATTGATGTGCTCATATGCCTCATCACTATTTTGTGTTTATATTCATAATTATTCATGCAGGCTTTTAAAAAGTACAAGTGGTACTTACAACCGACTTATGATTTGATTTATGATCACAATTGAGCCCAAAATCTCCATTGTTAAGGAAGACAGTTAAGTGACTTTTGCCCCATTTTATGACCTTTCTTGCTACAGTTTGTTAAGTGAATCAGTGTAGTTGTTAAGTTAGTAACAGGGCTGTTAAGTGAAGCTGGCTTCCTTATTGACTTTGCTGATCAGAAAATTGCAAAACATGATCACATAACTCAGGGACCCTGCAACCATCATAAATACATGCCAGTTGCCAAGCATCTGAATTTGGATCACATGACCATGGGGGGGGGAATCAGTGGTAGGTTTCAATTTTTTTTTACTACCAATTCTCTGGGTTTGACTTGAGGGACGTGGCATAGCTTGGTGGGCATGGCTTGGTGGGCGTGACTTGGTGAGCGTGGCAGGAGAAGGATACTGTAAAATCTCCATTCCCTCCCCAATCCAGGGGAAGGTTACTGCAAAATCCCCATTTCCTCCTGATCAGCTGGGACTCCGGAGGCAGAGAATAGATGGGACCAGTCAGAATTTTTACTACTTGTTCTCCAAACTACTCAAAATTTCTGCTACCAGTTCTCCAAAACTGGTCAGAACCTTCTGAAACCCACCTCTGAGGGGGATGCTGCACCAGTCATAAGTGTGCCATTGTAACTTCGAACAGTCACTAAGTGAATGGTTATAAATTGAGGACTACCTGTAAGCTGCCATTCACTTTTCTACTGGGTTTGGATAGTACAGACACAGAGTTTGGATCTGAGTTGCTGGAGCTCATTATTTCCTTTTAGAAATAAATATCTTCCTAGTTTCTGAAAACATAGTGCAAACAATCAGAACACTTCTGCAATCTCCCAAACATATTTCTAAACAATATTACCAGATTTCCCTTTACATATAATGTACTGTTCATCTTGATGATACCAGTAATGTTCAATAAGTATCTCTGCATTTATGTTTCTTTTTCCCACTTCTTTTGATTCAGGGAATCTTAGTGGGGATCAAGCCCCAAAACAGATATATGCTTACCTGCAGTGAGAGACTTATCAGCAGTGGTGAGATTTAGCGGGTTTGGGCCGGTTCGGGCAAACCGGTAGTTAAATTGTTGGCTGGCCCCACCCCTGCCCCTTCCAGGAGTCCCCACGCGCCCCATTTTGGCTCCTAGTGCAGAGAGGACTACTAGGCCCAAAATGGGGCATGGGGGGAATGCGGCACGGCCCCTCCGTGGCCCGTTTTCGCTCCCAGGAGCTGCAGTAAAGTTATGGTCATCTTAATATTAGTTCTAATATATACCGTAATAAACACAACAGCAAGATAAAGATAACAACATGAATTAATTGTTTGAGAAATCTCTATGACTAAATATGTTCTGCAATGTCCTGTTATGTTTTTTTCCCCTGTGAAAGAAGCTATCCCAATTTTGGGATGCTGGAGAATTCCTTGACCATTTATTTTGAGGTGCTTTTATCCCGACTTTAATGGCATTAGGGTGCTAATGTCATCATATCTGTCGTGGCTTTCTTTGATGCACTGTAATTTCCATTTTTTCATACTCCCAGATCTGTAAATAAGCCAACATTTTATTTCCTTAGTCAATTCAGGTGACATTTGAGAGGCCAGAAAAGTTTCAGATTGTTGGAGAAAAGATTGTGCTATGAATGACAAGATCTTCTTGCAAACACAACATAAATGAATGTTTGTTTCAAATTGTTTCTGACCATCCCGCAAGGTCTGGTAGGGCAGACATGTGTCAGATCCTGTACATTAAAGTGCCATCTGGTGGCACCCAGGAGATATGTCTTTTCTGTCACAATGCCTGCCCTCTGGAAAATTGTAAACCCTTGAAAAGCTGCATGTTCCCTGATGAGATTATCAATGTGATTTTTCAGTGTGATTTTTGTTTTGTTTTTATAATGTCTGTTCTATGAATTTGGTTTGTTTATCTTCAGATGCCATTATGTTCTGATTGAACAGTTGTGTTATATCTGTGTATATGTGATTGTTGTTTTTAATCATAAGTGGTTTTAGTCATAAGTGATGAAATACACAGTTATATAAATTGATTAAACAATCCCTCTCTCCCCCTTTTCTCTCCCTCCCTCCCTCCCTCCCTCTCCCCCCTCTCTCTCTGTCTCATCTATCTATCTATCTCTAAATTATTTTCTAATAATGATACTGCTGCTGAAAACAAAGATGGTAACAAAGTACATGGTAACTGATTCCCTCAAGGAACCTTCTAATTATGACCTACTGCATGTAGTTTTAAGAAAATAAAACTGATTTTCTCTATATAGCGCTAAAGATAAATTTGATATGTCCTGCCATCTAGTGGACAAAAGGCAGAACAATTATTTCTTCAGATAATAGGATCTATCACACTTCTTGGCAACGTTTCTTTCTCTGATCATATAGGATACAGGGTTACGTTTCAATCTCTTCCCTTTTGACACCAGAGTGAAGGAACAACTCTGAAACAACATGTCTGATTCCTAAATCGAAGGCCACTTGCCCAAGCCTAAAAATCTTATTTAGTGAACATTTGTAGGGGAATTTTCCTAAAGGAATGTTTGAAGCAGAGACTGGGACACGCATTAAAGCCCAAATTGGTTTATTGACAGTATTGGAGGCAAAGACAGAACTAAAGAGAGGATGATTTACAATGCCTCTTTATAGAGGCAATTTACAATGCCTCTGTATAGATTGATGCGAATTAGAGTGCACATGTGAATGGATACCACAGCAAGATAGTTGATTGGATACACATTTAATCTGGTAGTATGATCATTGATTGAAAAGGGACGTGGTGGCTCAGTGGCTCAGACACTGAGCTTGTCGAAAGGTCGGCAGTTCAGTGGTTCAAATCCCTAATGCTGCGTGATGGGGCAATGTTTATTATTTAATAAAATAAAATAATAAACAAAACAAAACAAAACAAAACAAAACACTTGTCCCAGCTTCTGCCAACCTAGCAGTTTGAAAGCACATAAAAAATGCAAGTAGAAAAATAGGGATCACCTTTGGTGGGAAGGTAACAGTGTTCTGTGAGCCTTTGGCTTTTAGTCATGCCCGCCACATGACTACGACGATGTCTTCAGACATCGCTGGCTCTTCAGCTTTGAAATGGAGATGAGCACCGTTCCCTAGAGTCGGGAATGACTAGCACATATGTGTGAGGGGAACCTTTACCTTTACCTATGATCATTGAGGCTGTTAGAGTACAACAATGAGATAAAGGGATAGTGCAAAGACAACCAAGTTTTTTTGAGAGAACAAAGATACAGCATTTCATGCCTAGTTTCTTTCTGGAAAGTTACTTTTATAGGTTTACCAAATTGTCCTTGCTTCCTAGAGTCTATCTTCATCTCCTATATCTTTTCCCATCCCATGAGCATTCTTTTTCCCCACACAATAAAAAATGTTAATATCATGATATAAAATACAAATGAAAATACACATATCAGGAAAATGGAGAAGGGAAAGAAGGATGAAGAAGTGTAGGGAAAAGGGGGACTGGGAAAAAAAAACAACTTTTTTCCAGTAAAATGCAAAATAGAATTACAACCTCAACTTTTTACTTTACAAATTTAGCAAGCATTGACCGTTTCCATAAGAACAAACCAGACTGATCAGCAAAATTCAGAATCAAGGATTTATGTTTTTCTGCCTTGGGCACAAAGTCTAGAAGTTGTTTCCAAGTAGAAATGTATTCTTTTCTGTAATTAAAACTGTCCATTTTGCCAACTTTGCTAGCTCCAACACTTTTTCCATCCATTCTTCTGTTGTCAAGGATTAATGTAACTTTCCATTCTGTAAATATGAAGTTCTTGCTGCAATCAATATATACAATAACAAAGTTTAAAAACTTTTTTTCCAACTCCTTATGTAGTAATCCTAAAAGAAAAACTTCAATTTCCAATTTTACGTTAGTTTTAAGAATCTTCTGCATTATAACATGGTTTTGGGACCAATGTTTCTTTGCTTTATCACAAACCCACCAAAGATAATAAAAAGAGCATTCTTTGGTTTTTTAAAAAAGTTTTGAGCTGAACCACCATTTTAGTTTACCTGAAAAAGATCATTCACAGGGAAGGTCTCTCTTGATTTTATGATTTTATGGTTGATTTTTAATTTTGATATGGATTTTAAATTGATAAATTTTAAACTATGGGCCAAATTTAATTATTTTAAATCTATTTTTAATCGCACTTTATGTATAAATGTTTTATTATGGCTGTTCACCACCCTGAGTCCGAAAGGAGAAGGGTGGTATAGAAATTTGAATAATAAATAAATAAATAAATAAATAAGGTAGCTGGCTAATTTGACACAAAATAGGTGACCTGGGTCTAGGACAACTCACTCTGGCCAACTCGCCACAGCCAATTCACCACACGATTTACAATCACTATTGAGCCCAAAATTTATGTTGCTAAGTGAAATATTGGTTAAGTGAGTTTTGCTGCATTTTACAACCTTTCTTGTCACAGTTGTTGAGTGAATCATTTCAGTTAAAAGTCAGTCATCCAGGTCATGGTTGTCCCAAAGGTGCTTTTTCAGGAGGCAACTAGACTTTCTTGTTTTTTCTTTGAAGACGTTTCGCTCCTCATCCAAGAAGCTCCTTCATCTCTGACAGAATAGTGGGGAATGGAAGGATTTATATTCCTTGTATTCAAAGAAATTTCAGTTGTTAAGTTAGCAATGCAGTTGTTAAGTGAATCTGGCTTTCCCATTTGCTTTGTTTGTCAGAAGGTTACAAAAGGTGATCACATGACCCCAGGCAGGGGTGGGCTGCTGGGGGTTTGCAGGGGTTCGAGAGAATCTCTAGCTAAGATTCTGTGCAGTTCAGAGAACCTCCAAATCCCACTCCTGGCTGGCCCTTGCCCACCCCACCCCACCTCACCCCACCCCACCTCTCACACGGCCCATTTGGATTTCAAGAAAGTGCAGGGTGAGCACGGAGGTTCGGAGAAGGCAAAAAATGAACCTACCAGAAGTGAAGGCAGGAACGGGCCTGTTTCTGGCCTCCAGACGGCCTCCAGAGCCTGGAGAGACTATTTTTGCCCTCCCGAAGGCTCAAGGAAAGACTCCAGAGCCTGGGGAGGGCAAAAACGCCCCCCCCCACACTGTGGTGCAGGAGGCCGACTAGGCCATGCCCATCATGGCCACGCCCACCCAGCAACTGGGCAGAGAACCCCTTGCTAAAATTTTTGAAGCCCACTCCTGACCCCGGGATACTTCAACCTTCATGAATATGAACCAGTTCCGAAGCATCCAAATTTTGATCACATGTCCATGGGGATACTGTAATCGCCATAAGTGTGAAAAACAGTCATAAGACACTTTTTCAGTGCCACTGCAACTTTGAACAGTCACTAAACAAACTTTTGTAAGTTGAGGACTGCCTGTGTTCCCAAATGTTAAGGAATACTACTGAAAGGAAGCAGCATTTAAGGGATTATTTTATTAAACATCAGTTTTATGATGATAATTAAAGTTTTATTACACTTCAGGGTTGGACTTGAAGACTTCAAATCTTATGATTTTAGGAGCACCTTAAATATTTCATAGCTTTGTGAATCTATAAAGCCACTGCCATTATATGTTCACTGAAACATTTACAATAACATCTGGATTTACTTCTCACAAACTAATAAAATGTCTTTATAAATAAAAGAAAATTGTGCAAGTGTTTAATGAAATGTATTATGTTGTTTTTCTTTTAATCACTCCAGTGAGTTTCCTTTATAGTTTGTTTCATCCAGTGCAAGATTTTTTTAAAAGCAGTTTATTTCTTGTTCTGTTCAGTAAGATCATAATGACTAGATAATACATTCTATAGTCTGATAAAAGAACTTGTATATATTGCAGCTATTGCTGTTAATTTTATTAATATGATACAGTATATGAGGTAGACCCATAAGAATTATTATTCCAGAACTGCATTGAAGATTATTGGTCTGTATAAAACTTCATTAAATTATTGAAAATTACTGTAATTCTAACAAATTTGTTTAAGAAGCAGCAGTGCAGCTGGTTTACACATTAGGATTGAAATCTACAGGAGTCCCACAAAGACTGTGTGTGTATGTGTGTGTGTGTGTGTGTGTGTGTGTAATTTCAAATTACAAAATAGTAATAGGATTTAGACTTATATACTACTTCATAGTGCTTTACAACCCTCTCTAAGTGGTTTACAGAGTCAGCATATTGCTCCCAACAATCTGGGTCCTCATTTGACCAATCTCGGAAGAATGGAAGGCTGAGTCAACCTTGAGCCAGTCAAGATCGAACTCCTAGCAGTCGGCAGAATTAGCCTGCAATACTGCATTCTAATCACTGAGCCACCTTGGCTCTAAAAGTTTAAAAACAGTTAGTGACCTATAAGGATTAAACCTGTCTTAGATACTGATGTAGTATGAAGGGATCCAGAAGACTGTTTATTGAACCAAATCACAATCCCAACTTTAATATGATTTTAGAACCCAGAATCTAAAATTAATATATGGATGAAATCACACATTTGGGTGAGAGAGAAGTTCCCTGAGGATGAGTTCCAGAATGAATATGAAAGTTTGGAAGACTAAACCTCTTCCTGGTAACTGACCCAGGTTGGATCCTGTAATTGATTGCTTCCTTGTAGCTCATTCCCCATACAGCAATCCTGAATAATTTTAACAATTCTTGAATGACTTCATTATTTCAGTTTAGGGTAATAGTTTATTGAACTTTTTAGACTGGAATAGAAATGCAAAGCTTTTCAACAAATAAGTAATACATTATGCAATCCAATATTACACACTAAATTTCACCATTGATCTCTTTTGTTCTCTACTGGCAGAATATCAGTATTCTAAACTAAAGAGAACTGAGACTCAATAGCTTAAAGTCGTTAAACCTGTAGCCTTGAATTTAGCTCTAAAAGTTCCAAAGGAGTACAAGTACTTACTATATTACCTACCATGATCTGTTTAGATAGAAACAAAAGTAAGTGCACTCTTATTAAATTGTATTTTGTTATTCAATTACATCCCATTGGTGACACTTTCCATGTTTCATTGCTGTTCTACTTTTGATCCTTTAGAGCAGGGGTGTCAAATTTGCATCATCATGGTGGTGTCACATGACGTATCGGGACTTTTTCCTCCTTTACTAAACTAGGCGGGGTGGAACCAGCACATGACACATCCGGCCCGCGGACCATGAATTTGACACCCCTGTTTTAGAGTTACTAAGGTACAAAGTTAGATTTAGATTTTTTTAAAAAAAACATTAATAGATAGTTCTTATATATTTAACATTTCTCAATTCTTATCTCACTTTTGTCCAGCTCCTGCTTCCCTTCTTCCCAAACAAAATATATCAAACAGTCATTGAACACACATAGTCAATTAAGATATCTTGGTAAAAAAAAGGCTAGCTTTGGAGCAGTGTTTTTCAATGTTGGCAATTTTAAACTCTGTATACTTCAACTGCCAGAATTCTTCAGCCTGTCTGCTGGCTGGGGAATTTTGGGAGTTCAGGTTCACACAGCTTAAATTTGCCAAGTTGGAAAATTACAGCATTAGATGCTAAGAAGAAGAAAATAACCTTTCCGATGTTAGAATGCAGTACTGCAGGCTACTTCTGCTGACTGCCGGCTGACTGCAATTTGGTAGATCGAATCTCACCAGGCTTGAGGTTAACTCAGCCTTCCATCCTTCCGAGGTTGGTAAAATGAGGACCCAGATTATTGAGGGCAATATGCTGATTATGTAAATCACTTAGGGAGGGTTGTAAAAAAAGCACTGTGAAGTGGTATATAAGTTTAAGTGCTATTACTATAGTTATTCTTCACAGCTTCATTTGCTAGATGGATTGCAAATTTGACAGATTTAGGTTTTAAAATACAAAGGAATTTGAACACGAATACCCCTATACTTCATACTTTTATAATATATTATATTATCTCTTTATTGCCAATAATTGCTTTGCCTACGCCATGGGTTTGCAACCTTAACCACTCAAAGAGCCATTTGGATCCATTTCCCACAGAAAAGAAAACACTGGGAGACAAAAAAACTTAGGCGGGCATGGCCATCTCAATGTCACTCCCACCCAGTCATATGACACACACATACACCCAGCCACGCCTATCCGGCTTTTATGGCTCCTGGTGTTTTCTGTGGGAAATAGGTCTTTCTCTCTCTCTTTCTCTCTTTCTCTCTCTCTCTCTCTCTCTCTCTCTCTCTCTCTCTCTCTCTCCCTCCCTCCCTCCCTCCCTCCCTCCCTTCTGTCTGTTTTTCTCTCACAACCCCCTGGCCGGCTGTGGCAGGGTCAGAAGAGTGTGCACGAGAGGAGAAGGAGGGGGAGGAGAAGGAGGGAACCCTCTGCTGCTCATTCCTCAGCAAGCCCAGATTTCCAAAAGGAAGAAATAAAAACGGGTAACGTAAAGCCCCAAGAAAAGCACGCAGATCTTTCCTAGAGAGTAAGAAGAGACACAGAGACAAGGAGTGAGAGAGAGCAACACACACACACACACACACACACACACACACACACACAGAGAGAGAGAGAGAGAGAGAGAGAGAGAGAGAGAGAGAGAGAGAGAGAGAGAGAGAGAGAGAGAGAGAGAGAGAGAGAGAGAGACTGGCTGATGAATGAGCATCTTTGGCAAGGGCCGAATCGAGCCAAATCTGTCTCTCCCCTCCCCCCTCTCTCTGCCTGACTGGCAGGGAACTTCCAGGTTTGGTTTTCGCAGAGAGAGAGAGTGGGGGGGGGTGAGTGCGGCATGGCATGAGCTCCTGGAGGAGGAGGGGATCCAGTCTCCCCCATTGTGAAGCATGCTAGCTTTCACTGTCCTGTGCAAGGCACTGTGAGAGCAGCGGGCAGGCATGGAGGGGGTATTGCCCCCCCCATGCTCCATGCCAAAGGAAAGCCAGGTGGGCTTCTCCTTCCCTCCTACCCTTCCCAGGAAGGGAACCCTGCTCCCTTCCATTCATTCAATCCTACTTTGGGACAGAGGAGCGTGCGCTGGAAACGTGTGTTGGGGTGACTGAAGATAAGGGTGATGGCTGGGAAGGGTGGGGCGGGGGGTGGGGCTTAATCACCACTGCACGTGGGCCGGATCCATTGCGTCAGTGGGGCGTATCTGTCCTGTGGGCCATAGTTTGAGGATGTCTGATTTAGACTATTTGCACATTGCACCATGAGCTGCATTGGTTGCCAGTTTGCTTCAGAGAGCTATGGTGGTGCTGTGATTAGAATGTAGTATTGCAGGCTAATTCTGCTGACTGCCAACAGTTCTGTATGCCAATCAGTGCTGTTTTTTGTGTGAAAGGGGCAGCTCTACAAATTTGATTATTAATTCAATACAAATAAAACAAATTTATGTCAATATTGGTAATATCAATTACTCATAACCAATATCAGAATTACATTTATTTATACAATTTATATACTTGCTCATCTCACCAATGTCTTTAAAGCCTCTACAAGACGACCAGTGCTACCTGAATAACTGGGGAAATGCTGTTCCACAGGGAAGGTGCAGTGAAAGAAAGGCAAAAATCCAAGTTGCTACAAGATGACAACATTTAGAGCATACAAACTCTGCTGGTTCTGGTGAACAGAAACAATAAGAGTCAGGCAATCAGACAAGTAGCCTGGCCCTAATCCATACAGGGCTTTCTAGATGATAATCAACACCTTGAATTGTACTGGGAGTTAGTGCAGTTCACAGAGCAGTTACATGTCTATATTATAAGGGAATCAAGCTATTCTCCAAAGCATCTGAGGGTAGGAAAAGAAGCAATGGGTGGAAAATAATCAAGGAGAGAAGCAACTTAGAACTAAGGAGAAATTTCCTGACAGTTAGAACAATTTATCAGTGGAACAACTTGCCTCCAGAAGTTGTGAATGCTCCAACACTGGAAGTTTTTAAGAAGAGATTGGACAACCATTTGTCTGAAATGGTATAAGTTTTCCTGCCTAAGCAGGGGGTTGGACTAGAAAACCTCCAAGGTCCCTCCCAACTCTTATTTTTTCTAGGCAATTATAAAAAACACCCCAAATAATCAGACGGCTGCATTCTGGATCAAATGCTCTTCCAGGGCATTCCCATATGCAGTGCTTCAGTAGTCCAGTTAGGAGATCAGTGAGTAACTTTGAAGAGGGGCTTCCAATCCATAAACTGATGCAACTGGCACAGAAGACAAAGCTGTAGAAATATCCTCCTAGCCATAACTCTTCAAGTAGGAACCACAACATCAGGAACATTCTTTAACTATACACCACCTTTATTTGGAGGAGGGCAATCTCGTTCAGAGACAGGATGGAAAATTTCCAAATCTAGGAAGGTATAATGGGCTGTGAGAATAACTTTGATGAAGAAGAGAAAGAGCCATAGCCAAATAAGAGAAATCTTCAGTCCAAAGAATTTGAAAAAGTGTCTAAGGCTTGACCCTCCCTAGTTCTCTTCAGGAGAAAGACTGAGAGGTAGATTTTTTTCTATTTATGAATGGGGACTCTGCTGGTATCCCTTTTTTTTTCTGGGCTATAACTCACCACATCTTCCCCCTCCCGCACACCCATTTCACAGAAACATGGATAATATGAAGTCACATAATTCCCTTTGAAGTGGGATGTCATATAGCCACAGTTTCACCAGGCCATTCTTCAATTGATTCTTCTGATCCTTTTCTTCTTTAATTGTTCCAAGCAATTTAAATAAAAAGCTGGAAAGTGATCTGAATAAATGAATGAAAAGATGTTATAGCATTCATCCTTAATAAGAGATATCAGAATATTCAAACTTTTTTTTTCACACCTTCATTGAATGTGCCAAAAATATCCTGCAGAACTTGCCCGGATAGATGGCAGCCCTATCTGACCTTAGATGATCCTGAAAAGCTAAAGCAAGGCTAGAAAATTGAGGTGGCAAGGTATTTATATACCATTGCCAAGAAAACTACATGACTGAATCCCGGAAGTCATAGAAATTGAGAAATTGCCTTCACCTTTAGTCCAAACAGTGTCATCCTCATTTGCATGTCACTGGTTCCCATATGTTCAGCACTAATGAGAAAGTCCAGACCACCATCACACATAGGCCCACAGACAGTGGATTGCTTGGGGCCCTCTTTCATTAATACTGTACATTGCTGCTTGCGGTATAGTAAACAGGTATGTAGGCCTTTTACAGCACCACCGTATTAAAAGTGGCAACCACTCTAGTTAGAAAGATGTCGGGAGCAAAAACCAAGAGGAACAGGAAATGCTTTATTTTCCAGCTAATTCCCCATACATTTCAAACTTCACAAGTTTTCTCTCAAGGGAAATTACAGCACTGTATACCTAACAAACTAAAATAAATCAATACGTACAACTTAGAATGCCTCTTGCTGAAAGAAATGTTGCAACCTTAAAAGGCTCGGATTTCCAGTTTGTTTGGACATTCGGGGAGGCTGATATTTCACTGAGGACAAGATGAAAAAGAGACGGCTGGGGTGGGGGGGGGCGAGGGGGTAATGAAAATTACAGTGTACCTTAAACATTAACACATTTATTATAACCACTAAAATATGTTCATATGTGAAGTATCATAAGATTATAGGTTGCCTTTGGCTACAGCAAACTAACAAGGCAGTCTGTAAAGAAAAGGGCCTGCTAATGTGATGGATTGATGTCAAACTGTTAGTTAAACTTTTTTCCTCTTGAAATCAGTGGGATAACTAAATTTAACTAACTACAAATCTAACCGTATGTGTATATTCTGTTGTTCCTCCAAAATTATATATATATTTTCCAGTGGTGGGTTTCAAATTTTTTTACTACTGGTTATGTGGGTGTGGCTTGGTGGGCAGGGCATGGCTTGGTGGGTGTAACTTGGTGGGCGTGGCAGGGAAAGAATACTGTAAAATCTCCATTCCCACCCCACTCCAGGAGAAAGATACTGCAAAATATCTATTCCCTCCCCAATCCAAGGGAAGGTTACTGCAAAATCCCCATTTCCTCCTGATCAGCTGGGACTTGGGAGGCAGAGATTAGCTGGTTGAGGGGCCAGTCAGAATTTTTACTACCGGTTCTCCGAACTACTCAAAGTTTCCACTACCGGTTCTCCAGAACTGGTCAGAACCTGCTGAAACCCACCTCTTATTTTTTTCCTATTTTATTCCAACAGCAACATGGGAAATGGGTAACACTGAAAGAGGGACTAAACCAAAGTCCCTCAGTGAATTTCCATATCTGAAGGTAAATTTGAATTTGCTTTTTTTCTGTTCCTACTTCAACACCTTAACCAATTATTTTTGTTTAATTATTAAGTAACAACAAAAAAAAAAAAGGGATAGTCCACTAACTTCCTGTCCTCAAATTACTTATTATGCCTTTTAACCATCCTAACAATTATTCAGCAGATCCTTTGACCAACCCATTTTAAAATACCAACCCATATTTTGTTCCAATATCTCAGGGATTGCCACAAAGAAGGAGTCAAACTATTCTCCAAAGCACCTGAGGGCAGGACAAGAAGCAATGGGTGGAAATTAATCAAGGAGAAAAGCAACCTAGAATTAAGGAGAAATTTCCTGACATTTAAAACAATTAATCAATAGAACAACTTGCCTCCAGAAGTTGTGAATTCTCCAACACTGGAAGTTTTTAAGAAGATGTTGGATAACCATTTGTCTGAAGTGGTGTAGGGTTTCCTGTCTGAGAAGGGGGTTGGACTAGAAGACCTCCAAGGTCCCTTCGAACTCTGTTATTCTATTCTAACCCTATAAAGTACCACTTTATATTGCCTTGGTAAGACCACATTTGGAATACTGCACCCAGTTTTGGTCACCATAATATAAAAAAGATGTTGCAACACTAGAAAGAGTACAGAGAAGATCAACAAAGATTATTAGAGAGCTGGAGGCTAAAACGTATGGCGAACGGTTGCAGGACCTGGGAATCTCTCTTCTAACAAAGAGAAGGACTAGGAGTGATATAATAGCAGTCCTCCAATATCTGCCACAACAAAGAGGGTGTTCAGACTATTATCCAAGGCACCTGATGGCAGGACAAGAAATAAGGGCTAGAAATGTATCAAGGAAAGATCCAGTCTAGAACTAAGAAGAAATTTCCTGACAGTGAGAACAATTGCCATGGACCAGCTTGCATTTAGAAGTTGTGGGTACTGCATCCTTGGAGGTTTTTAAGAAGAGATTGGACAGCCATTTGTCAGGAACTCCATAGAGTCTCCTACTTGTGCAGAGATTGAAGTAGAAGATCACCAAGGCAGGGGTGAAATGCTCCTCAATCCGGTAGCGATGGAGGCGGGTGATTCAGAGAACTGGTAGCAAAAATCCCTGCCCCCCGCCCCGTCCAGCTGAGCCACACAATCATCAGAGGCTTTCTTTTTCTTTTAAAAGCATTTTTTCTACAACCTCTTCAGCTGAAAAAATGCTTTTAAAAGTAAAAAAGAAAAAGCCTCTGATGATCGTGCGGCTCAGCTGGGATCCTCAAAGGCTTTTAAAAGAAAAAAAACCCTTTTTTTCTTTTAAATGCCTCTGCCGATCAAGCAACTCAGCTGGGATCATCAGAGCCTTTTGAAAGCATTTTTTTTACAACCTCTTTGCCGAAGAGGTTGTAGAAAAAATGGTTTTAAAAGTTAAAAAACAATGACCACATCCACCCAGTCACATTACCCCCCCCCCCCAAAGCCATGCCCACAGAACCGGTAGTAACAAATTTTAGATTTCACCACTACACCAAGGTCATTTCCAACACTATTATTCTGTTGACCTGATGCCCCTGATGCATTCACACTTTTAAGCTGAAATATATACTGTTGGAAATTATTCCTTTATTTTATGGTTACACACCTTCTTCTAATCTTCTAGAGCAGTCTTTCTCAACCTTGACAACCTTACGATCTGAGGACTTCAACTCCTAGAATCTTTCAGCTAGCATGAAACCCACAAATCTTAAATTTCCCAAGGCTGAGGAACTTTCATCTAGCCTCATGAGACAAGGAAGCAGAATGAATTTTGCTATATCAAGACCACACATTGAAAATATATGAGGTACGATTGCCCTCTGCTGGCTGTTGCTAACATTCTATGCAAATATGTGCAATGATATGGCCGTATTCTCCTCTGATTTGAAACAATGCCAATTTATGCTCCTTGCAATGTATGTATTTTGATTTCTGGGATTACAGATATTTTTCACAAAGCTGTGCAAGGATTAATTGGTGTAATTTTATTGCAAATGAAGGTACCAATTAGAAATGGCAGGTTCTCATTAACGTATTGATAATCAGGTCAGTTGGAAATGAGGTGCCCCAGAGTCTTTTTTTCTTTCACAACACTACTTATACTATTTAAAGTAAAAAAATCACTTGATTTAAGTCATATCATTGTTCCATCTGTTTGCTCAGGTGTTGTTTGTTTATTAAAAAGTTTTAATGGTTGCAAACAGCTGGATCATATTTTCTGAGGGGAAAACAATTTTAAAATGGTATAATCAAGTAATTTCATGTAGTTTCTCCCATTCCCTAATCTGGCTTCAATTCTTGCAGCCTCATTTCCATATAGTTGAAATTGCAAACAGAGGTAATGTTAAACAAATGTTCCTGTTTAAACCCTGGAAAAGATTAGCCAGTGAGCAAATTCAGCAAAGCTTTTATTCTAATAACAAAAGAACTGGTGGCTTGTTTGTTTTTGCTACTGCTGGAAACTGTATCCTATTGTAGTATATAGCTAGTAGGGTTGAATTGGTGCTGAATTGCTCGAACAAGACTTGTTTAAACAGATTTCATTGTTAAAACATAGGGAAAAAATAAAAATATTGTAACTTGTTTTCCATAGTTTTGGACTTCTTTCAAAACGTGATCTTTCTACTAGCAACAAAAAAAATCATTGTAGAGTTGTTGTTGCTTTTTTGAGCTGACATTCCATTAAAATTATACATTAAAAATGGCAGATAGTTTGAGGAGAACTTGTAGAAAAGAAAGAAGCATTTCAAAGACATAATGAAGCATGTTCTGGAGATGGAATTGATTGTGTGGGTTCACACATAGAAATTTCAAAGAATGCGAATGATTTTTAGGGCAAAAAGCTTACAAATTCTGCTATAAAAAATTGAGCCAATAGGTGGATTAGAAGTGTAGAGACAAACTGTGTAAATAAGATCCAATTAGATCCATTCAGTAGACAACTGTTTTTATTTTCTAAATCCTTTAGGTATTGCCCCAAGGGCTTATTACACGTATGTCAAACTCATGGTGTCACGTTGCCATCAAGTGATGTTTCATGACATTTTTTCCATTTGTGGAGCTGGGGTGGGTGTGGCCTGCATGTAATGCAACTGGCCCACGGATCACCAGTTCAACACCCCTGGCTGATTATATACACTACAATGTGAAGTCACAGATGCCAATATTTTTAGCTGCTGTTGGCCTTCAGACACACTGAGTTCTTCCCCAAAACCTTGGCTGTCGTAATATATTAACACCATATATGTGCTGATGCAAGTAGTGTGCCCTTTTTGTAATTGACAAATGGAGATTTTGTCGATGTGCAGAATTTTTAAGTGCTGTCCATGAATTTTTGGTATGGGAACCCATATGATCACGACAGCAGATTTATTTTATTATTAAATTTATTTATTATTAAATTTATATCCCGCTCTTCTCCCCGAAGGGACTCAGGGCGGTGAACAGCCAAAAATTAAAATAACATACAATATAAAAGTTAAGATAATTAAAAATAAATTAAATTAAATGGCCTCCCAATTTAAAACCCAACAAAGATTTATGCCATAATCTTTCAACTTTGATTTTCAGATGTTGACATTTTGTGATCAACTCCATTTCTATGTCTTCTATTCTACTATCTCATGATATTGACACAACAATTATCCACACTTTTTTCTTTTCAACCATAGTTAAATCTGGTGTTGTATGGGTAAAGACTTTATCAGTTTGTATTCAGAAATCCCAAAATATTTTAACCTGATCATTTTCAGTTCCTTTTTAATTATTGATAATTTTGTATTGATGTTCTACTGAATTATTTTGATAACTGTGTTATATTGCTGTTGAGTATATGATCCACTTTTGCTTCTTTGCACAATCTGCACTTTGAATTAAATAGCCAAAACAAGCCTTCACTTTCTTTTTTAATGCTCCAGATTGAACTCATTTCCAGGTTTAATCTTCACCCACTTTCCCTTCAGTCTTTTGTAGAAATTGACCATGTAATGCTTTTCCTTGATCTCCCAAAGGTGCTTTTTCAAAAGTCAACTAGACTTTGTTTTTCCTTGAAGACCCAATGGTTCTTTTTCAAGAGGCAACTGAGCTTTCTGATTTTTCTTTGAAGATGTTTTGCTTCTCATCCAAGAAGTTTCTTCAGCTCTTCAGAAGAAGAAGGATTCTTGGATGAGAAGTGAAACATCTTCAAAGAAAAGCCAGAATGTCCTGTTGCCTCTTTAAAGAGCACCTTTGGGACAACCATGACCTTGGATGACTGAGAATCTCCATAGACATTTCCTTGAAGACATTTCACTTCTCATCCAAGAAGCTTCTTCAGTTCTGACTGAATGGTGAAGGATGAAAAATTTATATTCCTTGCAGTCATCTGGTTGTTAGTATTCTGAGTGTTAACGACCAGATAACTGCAAAGAATATAAATCCTTCCATCATCTACCATTCAATCAGAACTGAAGAAGCTTATTGGATGAGAAGAGAAATGTCTACAACCTGGATGACTGAGAATCTCCATAGACATTTTCCTTGCTAGCATTCTATTTGTGTTTTTATTGCATTATTTTCATATTGCTTTGTTTCCCATACATCCAGTAAGTTCCAATTTTTCACTTGCATCAATGCTTGTTGTTGATTATCTCTTATGTAATCAGTCATTGCATACTTTCCTAGTTCAACAGTTTGTTTGACTTGAAATAAGCTTCTGCCTCCATTTCTGCAGGGTAAGAATAACTGTTAAAATCACTATGGGGATGTGATGCACAGGGAATAATCATGAGTTATTTTCCAGTCCCAACCACTTGATTCTACTTGTTTCCACTTATTAATAACTAGTGTGACCCATGTATATATGGCTTTTATGGTCATTCAATTTTGTTTTATAATTAACTTTAATTTTGCCATTTTTGCAAAACATTATTTTCATTAACCTCTATACAATTTGTGGGGATATTAAGATACAGAACTTACACTTATACTCATCCCCCTTCTGTTTCAAAGTTGTGTGACATGCATCCATTAAACAAGTGACACTTACCCCATCATTACAACTCCTAGTAACTCCAAGAATCTGCATTCTTTTTGCCATATTTCTTATATCCTGGCATCAAGAATGATAAATGTGCTTTTGTCAGGGAAAATATATTCTTCACACTTTTCTTCCGCTGATAGGATACCTATGTAAGTAATCAGTTTCCATGAAATGTCCTTAAATTTTATGGGTGTATGCAATATATTAGAAATGTGCAGTTATGTTGAAAAATAATCCTATCTAGCTGATATATTTTGCAACATTTGAAATCAATCCGGGCTTTGAATTTGTTTCCCTGTCAAAAGCCAGATGCTATTATGAATAACTAAAGTAAAAAATGTTGCTCCATACCAGTGAGAGAAAGTTTGCTGATTTGTCAACAAAAGTCTCAAGCATTCCTGCTGAGTAAATTTTCTTTCTTTCTTTCAGGTGTGTTTGTGTGTGTGTGTGAGTGATTCATGTAGGGGAAGCATTGTTGATTATTTCAGAATTTGATTAAAGTTGAAAGATGCTGTTCAAAAGCTCTTCGAAACGTACTGGTTTCCTTATATTGAAACCTTGGATTGTAATTCTAAATGTTGATTCCAACAAATAAAAACTTTTTAACCATTCTCTACACATATACAGACACACAGACACTTAGACACATACATGCTGTGAACTCATTTTACATCAAAATAGTATAGGACCCTGCTGTGAATGGAGTCTGCTTGCCAGGCTGTTTTCAATCACATAATAAATATACCCAGTGAAATATGGCTCTTGGTTATGTATAGAATCAACTTATTCCAGTCCCTTCCTCTGCTAGAGATAGAAAATGGCAGAAGTCCATGGATCAAGGCTGGAAACAGAAATGCAATAAAGACAAATCAGGGTTTTATCGTGCATCATGAGTTGCTTGACTTTAACATGCTCCATTTGGCTTTTGCAATGCTTCCAAGGACTGCCAAATAAACTGCTGTGGAATTTAAATGTTATATTTAGAAAATAGGTGGCTATAACGTCATCCACCTGTTATTAGTATCTGGAATATCTGGAAGTCCAGTTCCTATGCAGTGGAGTCCCTCTAGGTTTGCTTTTGGGCTCAGGGTTCTTCAACATTTTGTGTTAATATAAATTATGTTTAGATGAGAAGATAGAATGGATGCCCATCAGATCTAGACACAAACCTGGGGATGGGGACAATCAGCAATACTTCAGAATACAGGATCAGGGTTCAAGAGAGCTTGATAAACTTGAAAATTAGATCCTATTGAATAATTCAATGGCAAGAAATATAAGGTTTCTGTTAGGTAGGAAAAACAAGATGCAAAGGAACAAGATAGATATGGTTTAGCTCATGTAAGAAGCTGTCTCAGTGTACCACAGAGGAAGCATGACCCTGCAGTGCACGGAAACTGCCAAAAGAGTGAATGAAATCTCAGACATATAACCATGTTAACAAAGGTATTGTCAGCCCTGGAGGCCATCTTTTACTTTGGATCTTCAGGGCTGCCACACTTGGTGGATGGCCGTGCTGTGGGAAATGGGAGGAGGGACAGGGTGAGATGTACAGCCGTAACAACATTATTTTCCCTGGGAGTCAAGGACATTCAGCCTGCACCTGGAGAGGCGTGATTGGGAAGCAACTCCAGTTGGGACAGGGACTTGATTGGACAATATGATGGACATGTGAGTGCAGGGGAAGGAACTTTGATTTTGATTTGAGTGGGGAAAACCCGGAGGCCTTTCAGATTTGGGTTTTCCCAGATGTGTAATACGACATCTCTAATAAAATGGAACTTTGAGGAGAATGCTTGGTGTGTTACTTGGAACCCTGACAGGTATAATGCCAAGTCCACAGGAAGTGAAAGTTCCAGACTATGGTACACCTGGAATACTGTGCTTAGTTTTGGTTGCCACAATAAAAGAAGGATACTGACAGCCGAAGGTTCCACTCAGGTCCACTAATTGAGCGGGAAAAATACTCGAATATGATTGGTTGAACTCCCTGACAGCTCTGTATATAAGAGCGAGCTGTCAGAGAGGAAGGCTGCTGGATTGTACCTAGTTAATGAATAAAGAGCTGTTGTCTGAAGCCTGTTCCAGCCTCTTCCTTCACCCAACATAACACTGAGAATCTGGAAAGGGTATAGAAAAGAACAATAAAGATGGTGAATGAATAGGGGGCTAAATGACATGAAGCATTATAAGGATTATTTGTAACCTTCCCAGAATCATTCAGGTAGGATCAGGGGTGTAGAAATTTGATAATAAAAGAAAGTAAAATAAAATGGGACTAGCTATGTTTAGCTCAATAAATTCATCAGTATATGTATTGACTTCAACTTTTTAAAGAAGGTCATATATACAAAAGCATAGGTTTTCTTGTGCTTTGACTTTTTTTTCATATGATAGATTAATATATAGAATAGAATAACAGAGTTGGAAGGGCCCTTGGAAGGGACCTTCTAGTCCAACCCCCAGCTCAGGCAGGAAACCCTATACCATTTCAGACAAATGAATATCCAATCTCTTCTTAAAACCTTCCAGTATTGGAGTACCCACAATTTCTGAAGGCAAGTCATTCCACTGATTAATTATTCTCACTGTCAAGAAATTTTTCCTTAGTTCTAGGTTGCTTCTCTCCTTGATTAGTTTTCACACATTGCTTCTTGTCCTGTCCTCAGGTGCTTTGGAGAATAGCTTGAATCCCTCTTCTTTGTGGCAACCCCGAGATATTGGAACGCTGCTATCATGTCACCCCTAGTCCTTCTTTTCATTAAATATGTTAACCCTATGTTGCTTTGAAGAAATATAATGCTATTCCCCTCCAATAAAAACAGAATGTGAACCATGAATTATTTTCCTCTTTGCTAGGAAAAAGTTATTGGGTGATGAATTGAAGTGGACACAAATAACCTAAGTGATTATATTAATGATAAAGCTCTATGTTGCTTAGTTTCAAGTTCATGCATATAAGCTGATCAAGCCAGGAGAACATGCCTTAATGTTTTGAGATGAGGGGACTGAGCCATAAAGCACTGGATTTTTTTCCCCGTTATGGCATCAAATTACTGGAATAGCCTCGCCTTTGAAGAATTAGTCTCACCTTGTTTGTGACAGCCTTCCAGGAGTTGGTGAAAACCAAACTCTTCCAGAGAACCTTTGGGGGTTGATTGGCCACCATTGAATAATTTCCATTATATTTAATTAATGTAATGGTCCCCATTTATTGTATTTGCTTTGGATATAAATACTATAGTTTAATCATATTTTGGGGGTATGTTGGTTAATTAGCTGTGACTGATTTATCATAATTTTTAGACTCCATGAAGTTTTTTTTTGCTATTGTCCATTGTAAGTCTCCATAGATTTGTTGGCAAACAAATTTCAATAATCATTATCATCACAGAAATATTCAATTCAGGTAATTGTATTATACTTTTAAAGTCACATTTTCATGTTTAATCTGGACACAGATGCTTGTTAACATATAGTAATAGTTACAATGGCTAAAAATTTGTGCTGGCTTCTAGTTCTGATTTAGGTCATTTAAAAGTAAGAATAAATAATTAAATAACAACAAACCATCATCTTACCAGACAGAACAAATTAAACCCTTTACATAATGAGATTATGTGAAGCAATATCACAAACATTATCAATTCAAAAGCAAATTAGTTTTCTTACTGTGCTTCTATTTCAAATGAAGCATGTTAGAAAAGTAGTCTTGGTTACTGACTCAATTTCAGATTATTTTTAACTTAAATTAAAACATGTATTGCAAGCATATGTTTGATTAAAGTAGCTTGAGATAAAACTTCTTAAAATAAGCTTATAGTGTAAGTGTAAAATGTAACCAAAACTTCAGTTTCCAGAGAACAGTTCTATTTCTTTGCTTTCTCTTTTATCTCTAGGAAATATTTTTCCCCTGCTAGTGTTCAACTTGATGGCAATTTGAAGTATTGTTGGAAAAGTTATTTAAAATTCCTTAACCATACTAAAAACTAACAATGAAATTCTACAATCTTTCATAATTAAGTTCCCTAAACAGAGAAATACCTTGTTATTAAACTATATTTTAATTATGTTTAAACATTACTAAGGGTAATCCAAATATGAATTCAGACTAGGTATTTACAAATGGATCTGGGCAAAGTAAATTGTTTTATCAGTTTGCTCAATTGATAAGGGGACTGGAGGCTAAAAGATATGAAGAACGGTTGCAGGAACTGGGTTTGTCTAGTTTAATAAAAAGAAGGACTAGGGGAGACATGATAGCAGTGTTCCAATATTTCAGGGGTTGCCACAAAGAAGAGGGAGTCAAACTATTCTTCAAAGCACCTGAGGGTAGAACAAGAAGCAATGGGTGGAAACTAATCAAGGAGAGAACTAAGGAGAAATTTCCTGACCGTTAGAACAATTAATCAGTGGAACAACTTGCCTACAGAGGTTTTGAATGCCCCAACACTGGAAGTTTTTAAGAAGATGTTGGATAACCATTTGTCTGAAGTGGTTTAGGGTTTCCTGCCTGGGCAGAGGGTTGGATTAGAAGACCTCCAAGGTCCCTTCCAACTCTGTTATTCTATTCTATTCTAATTCTCAAGAATCATTTTTAATTTCTGTTTGTAACAATCTTTATTCAGCCCCTTCTGAAATTCTATTCCCAGGGTGGAGACAGACTGTCCTAAAAAAGCAGAAAATGCATTGTTATCATTTTTAGCAGAAAATATACCAGGATTCAATCTGGGTTGGTCATCGGGTCCAGAGGTTTAGGCTTCCAAGCTTTCAGACTCATGCAGGAGCCCATTCTCAGGGAACTTCTCTCTCACCAGAATAAGCCCAGACGTGGGCTTATTCTGGCCTCACCAGAATAAGCCCAATTAACCCAATTGAAAATCTATGGAGCCGACTAAAGAAACTTGTTAGTCAGAAGCGACCAAGCAATAAAACCCAGTTAATAGAAGCCATCATTCAATCTTGGTTTCACATTATAACATCTGCAAAACTAAAAGACTTGGTTCACTCCATGGGAAGACGTTGTAAGGCTGTAATTCATGCTAAAGGTTACCCATTAACTGACATGGAGATAATTTTTATATATCTCATTTTTTTCTACATGTTTCACTTTTCTTCTTTATACTGTAACTGCTATTCTAATAGCAAATCCTTCATAAAAGTTATTGCATTACATTCTTGATTAAATTATTTTTCCATTGATATATAATTTTACGGTACTACACCAAAAAAAAAAAAAAGTGGTGCTACCGTGTTTCCTCAAAAATAAGATCCTATCTTTTTTTTTTTTTTTTTGAACTCTGAAATAAGTGCTTGGCCTTATTGCCATGCAATCAAAAGCTCTATTGGGCTTATTATCAGGGGATGTCTTATTTTGGGGGAAAACAGGGTATTAGCTAGTTTTAGAAAATACAACCTTCCCAAAAGGTTTCCACAATTTTGGCCACTACTGTATATAACAATTGTGCTCTGGCTCTTTTCTATCACAACAAGCAGTTGTGGCTTTTAAGCTTTTGACAGTTGCCCTTCTTCTTTGGTCTGTTCTCCTGGAAAAATAGTAATCTTATCTTCTGTGAGCTGACATCACATAACTTTGACCATCCAGAAGATGATAGTGATTTAAGTGATGGTGACTTCATACAGAATGTCACTAGAGTCTCCTTTGAAAGAATATGATTGAGAGTCTATGTAGAGTATTATATCTGAAAGCACATGGGTATTGAACAAGGGTGAAATCCAGCAGGTTCTGACAGATTCTGGAAAACCGGTAGTGGAAATTTTGAGTAGTTCGGAGAACCGGCAAATACCACCTCTGGCTGGCCCCAGGAGTGGGGAGGGAATGGGGATTTTGCAGTATCCTTCCCCTGAAGTGGGGAGGAAAGGATACTGCAAACATTCACCAAGCCACACCCACCGAGCCACACCACACCCACCAAGCCACACCACGTCCACCAAGCCATGCCCACAGAACCAGTAGTAAAAAAAAATGGATTTCACCACTGAATTATTGAGTGATGGAATTAAACAGCCCAGAGTTTTGATCTAGACTTGTCCCTTAGCAGGAGCTATTCGAAAGAGCAAGAGAGCCTATGGAAAGATATGTATCAGCTTCAAAAGATTTTGTGTGGATAGCTAATTTTATACTTCTCTGTCTATTCTTCCAGATACCACAACTTTCTCTCTCCCCCCCCCCAAAGCAGCCCTTTCTATAATAGAACACAATGGCTATTCATGTGGAAAATCAATACTACAAAATCACTTTGTAACCTGTCTAAGGCAATACGCTCTTGGCTCCTTAGTGAATGTCAGGTGCTGAGGCTGAATTTTAAAAAGGCCTTTTACTCTTTCATGACATCCAAGATAATGGCATGCCATTTGCTTCTTGCAGGTTCAAATATGTGTTGGTTCTTCCAAGGTCCTGTGTCAATTGGCAAAGCATCTCTGGCCTGCTCTTGAGTTACCGTAGGCCGGGGGGGATGGGGTACTGGTGAAACTGCACAGCAGCAAAAAACAGATGCACATTCCACACTTATCTCTCTCAAGGCTGTATCCCAGGGATACCTGAAGCAGTCGAAGGGGAGTTAACTCTACAACCCGCGAAATTGCTCCATTGGCGAATGTGATTGATGACACACCCTGGGGGAAGGGGGGAAACAGGGTCATAATTGGAGTGTAAATTATGTAGGGTCAGAGCTGGCTTCACTTGGGAACGTGCCAACATGAAGCTCTAATAAATACCTGGATTTCTTTTGAAGCTTAGATCAAGACTCGTGATTTAATTAGGGCATCCGTCGGAACCCTGATAGCGCTTTTGGGAAGTCCATTCACAGGAAAGAGAAGTCCATTCTCCCATCCCTTATCTCCAGGTTCACACCAAAATACCTTGATTTTTTCCCCCTAGGATTTCATCATCAGCTACAGAAGCTATTGTTTTGTTTTGTTTTTTATTATTTTATAATAATATTTTTTTATAAAAGGTAAAAAAAAATTAAAGCAATATAAAATAAATTCATATAATTACCAAGTACCCCTATCATGAATATTAACACAGCCAAGAAACGGGGCTTCTAAGACTCTCAAGGTCCCTAAGGCCTCGGCACTGAGAGTTTATAGCCTTACAAAGGCCTCCAGTGCTACGGTCATCCTGATCTCTGAAGGGAAAATATTCCAGAGACCAAGGCCTACAGCAGAGAAGACATGTGTCCTGATCTTCACCAGCTGACATTCCTTGGCTGATGTGTCCCTTAACATGCTGGATTGAACCAGATGGGTAAAAACGACTGGGAGAAAGGTAGGTCTCTTAGGTAATAGCCATGAAGGGTTTTAAAGGTGGTAAGCAGCACCTTGAATTGCATCTGGAAGCATAGTGGCAGCCAAGTTAGCTCATGTACCAGTGGTGTTGCATGTGTCAAATATCCAACAACTTTCGCTATCTATGCATACTCATTCTGCACCAGTTGAAACTTCTGAAAGTACTTCAAGGAAAGCCCCCGGGAGAGTGCATTGTGGTAATTCAGACAACAGGTCACAAGGATATGAGTGACTGTGAGCAATGAGGCATACAATACATGAGGATCTTTCTCTTTCTCTAACTTTAGCCAGATTACTGGATCCTAGTTCTGCTTCCACCAAAGGAAGAATTGAGGAAACAATTATCCCTACTTTCTTCTCCTTTGAGGAGTGTACATCTACAAAGGAACATTGCTCCAATTAGTCACACCCCATTATAGACCTGATAAAACATTGAATGGAAGTTTTTTTGTATGTAGTTTGTGAACAAGAAGGAAGAAAGGAAGGAAGGAAGGAAGGAAGGAAGGAAGGAAGGAAGGAGAAAGAGAGAGAGAGAAAGAATGGGAGAGAGAGAGAGGGAGAGAGGGAGGGAGGGAGGGAGGGAGGGAGGGAGGGAGGAAGGAAGGAAGGAAGGAAGGAAGGAAGGAAGGAAGGAAGGACTGACTTACTTGCCAACCTGGCATGTTACCCCAGGAGAAATAATAATTTCCTTCTTTCTTGTCTTCCTTCCTAAGAAGCCCAGTGCTGAAGCCAATACATTCAACCATTCCTACAGAAATAAGTTGCCATTTTTCTGCAACTGATGGGAAATTGGGCAGTGTGCAGAGGTGGTATTCAGCAGGTTCTGACCAGTTCTGGAGAACCATTAGCGGAAATTTTGAATAGTTTGGAGAACCAGTAAAGACCACCTCTGACTGGCCCCACCCTCATCTATTCTCTGCCTCCCGAGTGCCAGCTGATCAAGAAGAAATGGGGATTTTGCAGTAACCTTCCCCTGGAATGGGAAGAGAATGGAGATTTTACAGTATCCTTCCCCTGCCACGCCCACCAAGCCATGCCCACCAAGCCATGCCCACAGAACCAGTAGTAAAAAAAATTGAATCCCACCACTGGTGGGTTGTTGTTTTTTTCCCCCCTTTTCCTTCCACACAAATAAAATAAAAGCCCAGGAATTCAATCTTCATCCCTGCCATTGATGGGAAGGATAAGAAAACAGGATAAGACAGAAATAGTGTGTCAAGAATAAAAGGCACTTTGCCAGAATCCTGAAATCCTGATTAATTAGCATGATTATACTTGAAGGAAGAATAGCAAAAGTTTGAAGAGAAATGTTTGCCACCCATATCTTCCATTAGAAATTTAATAGATATGTAATGTTTTTTTTTAATACAAATGCATTTGTATTAAAATTGCATCTCTAGAGATTTTGAAATAGCACAGAAATAGCACAGAAAATCGTGCAACAAATACAGGCAAGAATTAGTTCAAGAACAATGAGGAAGTTTAAGTATAAAAAATATTGACTAATTTTGATTATGTGCCATCAAGCTGGTGTCAACTTTTATTGATCACATAGATTTTCTCCAGGAGGATCTGTCTCCAGCCTAGTCCTTCAGATTTTCCAATAGTATTCCATCACCACTATAATTGAGTCAATTCACTTTGCTGCTCTTCACTGCCTTTTCTCTTTCCTTCCTCTTTCCCAAGATTGTAGAGAAAGGAAAGATTGATCAGCTCACCTTCTTATATTAGCAAATGATTTCCAGTCTATTCCTTTTTTACGTTTGGCAGCAGCACTGAAGCAAGAGGAGAAACAAACTGGGAATTACAGGTTACCAAATAAGAAACTCGTAAATGCTACTCTAATGACAGGGCAGCTGTGGTAGATTTAAACCTGATTGGGAGCAACTAGACTTGCCACGGTGTGTGATTGGCAGCACCAGGTGAGAACTGTGGGTGTCAAAGTGATGCCAGGAGAAACATATACATTCAGTCAGGGTTTAAAGCAGAGGTGGGTTCTACTTACCTTTACTACCGGTTTTCAACAGGGCCGTGCACAGAAGTGTTTTCATGATGTCAGGGTCAGTGGGCGGAGCCTCCCGCCAGTTTTACTACCGGTTCTATAGAACCAGTGCAAACTAGGGGCAACCCACCACTGGTCTAAAGCAGTCTAAAAAAAAAGTCTAAAGAGTTTTTTCCCTTTGCTATACTGGGCATGGGCATGGTCAGTGTGTGAAGCATTTGGCCTGCAAGCCAGGAGTTTGACAGCCCTTGGTCTCAGTAATGGGATTCAGCCGGTTAGGGCCGGTTTGGGAGAACCAGTTGCTAAATTGCTGGCTGGCTCCGCCCCTCCCCTCCCCGCCCCTTCCAGGAGTCCCCCCCCGCTGCCTGTTTTTGCTCCCAGGAGGCTGCAGGTAGGCCTACTAGGCCCAAAATGGGGTGCAGGGGGTGTGGCACTCCCCCCGTGGCCCCTCCCACCATGGCCCACTTTTGCTCCCAGGAGGCTGCAGGGAGGCCTACTTGGCCCAAAATGGGACCTGGGGGTTGCCCCCCCCCCCGTGGCCCAATTTTGATCCCAGGGGGGTGCAGGAAGCTGAGTACTGCCTGTCATACCCCCTGGCATGGCCACCATGGCCATGTCCACCCAGCCAGTCATTAGAGCAGAGAACTGGTTGTTAAATTATTTGAATCCCACCACTTCCTGGTCTAAAGGGTTTTCATCATAAAACCCAAAAATTCAGACCATGTTCTAAGTCCTTGTGGGTTTCCTATGTAATGTAAGTTTAACCACCATAAAATGAAGCCAACTTTTGGAACTCCTGACCCCATAAAGGAATAATATGAGTTGTGATCTAACTTATATGGACAGCAGGTTGAGAAAGATAAGTATTACTTATTCCAACTGTATTTTCCAAAGAAATGGGATACACAAGCAATGTTTCATGATTATTTTTCATGCTTAATTTGTCCATAGATTCAATATTAAAATAATAGAGTCATTGACTAAAATGAGTAGCAATAGAAAATGAATGAATGAATGAATGAATGAATGATTGAAGTTTTGTTTCTTACACTTCAGTGATCAACTTACTGTGGAAATATGATAGAATTTCCATTATTTCTCATGCTTAATTTGTCCATAGATTCAATATTAAAATAATAGAGTCATTGACTAAAATGAGTAGCAATAGAAAATGAATGAATGAATGAATGAATGAATGATTGAAGTTTTGTTTCTTACACTTCAGTGATCAACTTACTGTGGAAATATGATAGAATTTCCATTATTTCTCATGCTTAATTTGTCCATAGATTCAATATTAAAATAATAGAGTCATTGACTAAAATGAGTAGCAATAGAAAATGAATGAATGAATGAATGAATGAATGAATGATTGAAGTTTTGTTTCTTACACTTCAGTGATCAACTTACTGTGGAAATATGATAGAATTTCCATCCAAACATAGTAAATGTGAGATCACTGGGAACTAAAAGAGAGGTATAACTTTATATCTTGCTGGTTTTAAGGGATGTATTACTTGTGTTTGAAAGTCTTGAACAAATGCAAAATATAGACTACCATTTTTTTTAACTAATCATGCTCTTCTCTTTTAAAGCAAGTAACATTATGCAAAGTAGAGCACAATTTAAAAAGCTAGAAAAATTAAAAGTATTGCATTAGAAAAAGAAGCATAGCAAGATCAACTTTGCTAGTTGTTAGTCATCATGCCTCCCTATTTTGTTATGACCTTTGAAACCATCTTAGCTTCTACAATATTTATACATCATGTCAGTCATTGTCCTTTGTTCTTGGACTCCTTTCCTTTCAGGCTCTCATTAACTCAATCCAGCCACAGTTATCTTGGTCTTCTTCTTCCTCTTGATATGTTCATCCTTCCTTCATATATTATCTGAGCAAATTGACCAATGTGCATCTGTTGTACTGTTAAATCACTTTTTGTACTTAATCACCATCATTCATATTCATTTTATGTACCCCATTCCCATTGCCTCCAACTCATTACCTCCAACTCACTATTTCTCTTAGAATGCCCAACAATTACTTCCATATTTTAAAGTGGGCAGAAATTTTTCTACAAAGCCATTTTTGCTTCTTTTGACATTTATTTTTTTAAAAAAGAACCTATACTACCATCACTTTCTGCCAGCACCTGCATGCCTTAATTTTTAACAATTTTTTGCCATTTATGTATAATTTGCAATTATTCAATCAACTTTCCCTGTCAAATACAACTACTTTGATGTTTGATCATTAATTTTCAGGTCCAGACTGTTTGCTGCATCATTCAGTTCAAAATTATCTGCAATGCATTTGATAATATCTCCAATTTGGTAACATCTGCATGCAAAAGTATATGCATATTCATGTCTCCAAACAACACACTCGATCATCAACACAACCATTACTTAACCATTTATCCATAAATAACCAAGGGAATGTTGTACATATTTGTATTGTTTCTTGCTGAATAGTCAATCATTTGCCAAGCATTCCATTTATTCTCTAACATATCATACATTCTTATCCCACTCAGCAGTCAACCACCAATGGTATTTTCATGCAAAATATTCCATAATTCAGACTTTCAGGAAAGAAATGGCATATTGATTTTGACTCCAGGAAAAACAGACAATTGCAGTGGAAGGAAGAGCTGGCAAGTGGATTTGAACAAGGAAAGGCCTAGAGATTGCCCACAAGTCCTACATACAGTTGTTCCTCACAAGGAGACTGCAAGACAGCAATGTTCCATTGGCTGACACCCTGTAGTCAGGAAATATTTCCTACTATCTAGCCTAAATCTACTTCCTTATAGTTTCTGGTCTTGCCTTCTCAGACCATTGAATATGAGTTCTTCTTCTGTGTAACAGGTCTTCAGATATAAGCCATGATATGAATGAATGAATGAATCAATCAATCAATCAATCAATCAATCAATCAATGAATTAATCCATCCATCCATCCACTCAATTTCTTTAGCTATCCAACTCAACCAAATGAGTCTAAGTAGCTTACAATTTTAAATTTATAAAACAATTTAAGAAACCTTAAACCAATAAAAACTTCCACAAAATAAAAAAAGTACAAACAGCAACCATGATGATTAATCAGCTAATAGTAAAGCCAAGTAATGGGGCCCTTAACATATGCCAAGGCCAAGGCCCAGGTTCATAGCCAAGTTTTTAAAGGTTTGTGAAAAGCCAACAGGGTTGGGTTCATTCTAATCTGTGAGAGGAGAATATTCCATAAGGGAGGGGCTATATCAGAAAAAGGCCATCTTCTAGTTCTCACCAGTTGATGTTCTTTGGCTGATGGGATCTGTAAAATGCCCAATCTGTTGGATCAGATTGGATGGTTAGATACAGTTTGAAAAAGATGGTCCCTCCGATACCCAGTCCCAAACCATATCTTTCCAGAGTTTTCATTTTGGTAGACCAAACACATCCAGATTTTGTAACCTGTCTTCTAAATGGATACTTATCAAATAAGCACCTTTCTCATTCATTCCTTGATCTTTGAATGCTCCACCAATTTGTTCTGTACTTTTTATCTTGCTTGTTCTCTATCGTGTCACCTAGTAATATAATTTTCCCCCAGATCACATTCATGCAGAATCTTGAACAACTCATATTTCTTTATTCCATTTCCACAATTCACAGGAGCACAAGGTGCACTCCAACATAATGCTTCCTACATTGACAGTTATTTAGATGACATCAATCGGTACTGACATACATAGCACTTTCATTAATAATTAAATGCACACCTTCACTTCTCTGCTTGTACTCACTAATTCCACTCCCTAAGATCAAACTACCTTCATCAAGTTCTAGTATATTCTTTCTATTTTTCTTAGTTTCAAATACACCCTATATGCATTATTTCCTTCCTTTAATTCATTAAGTCCTGCCTTTCAGAATTCACTCCTTTTACCTTCTAAGTTGGAAACTGCCATATAGCATGGTCTTCCCCATATTTGACTGTCCATTATGACTTTGCTCAATCAACACTTTCACATCATGCCCCTAATATTATTAATATAATTGTATACTGCTGAGAATCACTTCCCATAAAATGGGTCACTTAAGAATCATTTCCCATATAAGATGATATATAGCCACCCATCTTATGATAGATAGACAGATAGATAGATAGATAGATAGATAGATAGATAGATAGATAGATAGATAGATAGATAGAAGAGAGAGAGAGGGGGGGAGAGAGAGGGAGAGAGATATGAGAGACAGACAGAGAAAAATGTAGGCTAGATCAGTGGTCTCCAACCTTTTCCTCTCTGGGGACAGGCAGCGGTGGTGACAGGGGAGAGAACGGATGGTTTTGCACACATGCACGCATGTACCACTTGCACAAATGGAGCTTTAAGTACTCACCCACTGCTTGCGCAGCCCAGAGTTTAGGAACCCTTGGGCTAGATTACCAGCCTTAGCCCTGCAGAATTCCCTGATATTAATAACGATAATACTGGTCAATTTGGGGATATATATCTTGCCAACCCTGAAGCTGTCCTGACCGAGACCATTTTGAGGCTTCAATGTTGCCACACTGGAACTGAGGGATAGGGAGGGCGGGGGGAATAGAAATAGCTGGGGTTTGTAGCCAAAACAAAATACTTTCTCCTGGGAACCAAGGACATTCCCACAGGTGGTGGGAGAGAGGAGGTTACCAGGCCATCAGATGACACCTTGATTGGACCATGTGACTGATGGTTTGGGGAAGGGGGAAAACTTTTACTTTTAATTAGGTGAAAACCATGGGAACATTCAGAGTTGGTTTTCACCAACCTGTGCCAATATGATATATCCAATAAAACTGTTCTTTGAGGAATTTACCTACCTCGGAGTTCTGTTTGTTATGGGTGTATTACTTGGAACCCTGACACATATATACCCAGGATACCTCAAGTACAACCAAAACAGAGTTTTACTCTCAAGATGCTTTTATTATTTTATGCAAGCTTGGATCTCTAGACAGTACCTTCCAAGTGAATATATTGTTGCCTACTTTCAATTAAATCAGAGATATGTGCAGTGTTTTGACACTCGCCCCAGATGTTATAGCTTTTTTAAAAATTACTTTTTTATATTGTTTTTTTTTTTGTTTATTTACATCGACAGTATCTAGACTCTCAGCAGCTGTTGGACAGTGCTTAACATATAAAGTAGCACCCAAACTGACAAGATGACAGCACACAGTCAATCTTTTTTGTTATTTTTTTTAATTTTCTAGGTTTTTTTTATTTTTTGTGCCACAATAAACAATTGCTTACTTCGTGCTATATTGTTCCCAAATGTGATGTTTTAGGATTAATAATAAAATATGTGACACTACTTTTAGGATGATTTATTGAAATTCTCCAATCACAGTGAAGCATGAAACTATAGCTTCAAATACCAAGATGGAGTTTGGAAAATATCTGACTTCAACATTAAATATTCTGCAACACTTTTGTTTACCTAAATATATCAGATACTGTTGCTTATCCCAAATGACACTTTCAAATTCTCAAATATTCCCAGAATCACTATATAATCAGTGAGATGAATTATAAACCATTTCTTCTTCGTAATCTTGTGGTAAGAAATATATATATAAAAAAAAACAACAACCTTCCATTACTGCTTATCCATTGTTGCTCTGTAAAATAAATTGGTTAATACTGAGGTTCACACATGACTGCATATCACTTGAATTGTGTATGTTTGATGACTGATGATTGATTGTACAGTAGTTCGACTTAATGGAGGGAAAATATTATATAAGACATATGGCTATATGAGCATTCTGTCTATGATTGTATATCTGTCATGACCTATTCACACATTTAATCATCACTTCATGTGGTAGCTTAAAGTTGGCAAGGTGTCATTTTTTTTCTAGGGATACGGATTAAATTACTGTATTAAACCAATTGCTACTAAGAAAGACAGCTCTATTAGTCTTAAGCATTTCCCTGTATTGTTTATACAGGAAGATGATAACCATCTTTTTCAGTGTGCTTACTGAACTTACATCTTTATTCTCACAACTGTCGATCAATTTTGAATAGTATTTGAATAGTATTTGAGCCCAAGTCAAAAACGAGATCCTCATGGTGTAATAAGAGACTAGGCAATCATTTTTCTCCCAAGGTCAAATACAATGGTAATCAGAGTAGGGGTGAAATCCAACAGGTTCTGGCAGGTTCTGGAGAACCGGTAGCAGAAATTTTGAGTAATTCAGAAAACTGGCAAATATGACCTTTGGCTGGCCCCAGAGTGGGGTGGGAATGGAGATTTTGCAGTATCCTTCCCCTGGAGTGTGGTGGGAATGGAGATTTTGCAGTATCCTTCCCCTGGAGTGTGGTGGGAATGGAGATTTTGCAGTATCCTTCCCCTGGAGTGTGGTGGGAATGGAGATTTTGCAGTATCCTTCCCCTGGAGTGTGGTGGGAATGGAGATTTTGCAGTATCCTTCCCCTGCCATGCCCACCAAGCCACACCACACCACACCACGCCCACCAAACCACACCCACAGAACCAGTAGTAAAAAAAAAATTGGATTTCACCACTGGCTCCAACCTATTGCCCTCTTGGCATAGCCAACTTTTGATAGGAAATTGTAACTCTATTTCTGTCTATAAATTCTATAGCAAAGAAATTAGTTTATTAAATGCCATTGAAAAAGAATCCTATTTTGGTCTGTTCTTACCAAATAAATCTGGTTTATGTCTATAGAAAATGTCTTTTTTTTTTTTAATATTTGGTAACTCAAGAGACTATGTAACTATGAAGAAGAAACTAAATATAAATCAAATTTTTAAAAAAATCTCATTAATTATTTCTGAGAGTTATCTAGTATCTCCAGTTTAAGAGCTGTGGTGGCACAGTGGTTAGAGTGCAGTATTGCAGGCTAATTCTGCTTATTGCCAGAGTTCAATTCTCACTTGCTCAAGGTTGATTCAGCCTTCCATCCTTCCGAAGTCATTAAAATAAGGACCCAGATTATTGGAGGCAATATGCTCACTCTGTAAACAGCTTAGAGAGGGCTGTAAAGCACTGTGGAGCAGTATATAAGATTAAATGCTATTGCTATTAAAGGATCAGATTAGAATAACAAGAAAGATCTGAACTTGGAAAGCACTTGCCATTCAAAACAACCAATACTGAGGTATATTTCAGTCTTCTATCTTGCAGCTGTGTTGTAATAAAATGAAAAATGCACAGTAATGGATACAGCTCAGGGGTGGGTTCTACTTATCTTTACTACTGGTTCACAACAGGAGCATGTGTGTGCAGTCGCTTCGCTCGTGCACGCTTCTGCACATGCATTTCTGTGCATGCACAGATCACCCTTGATGACGTCAGGGTGAGTGGGCGGAGCCTCCCCCTGATTTTACTACCGGTTCTATAGAACCAGACAGAACCGGGAACAACCCACCACTGATACAGCTCGAACCACTGTATGGACTCTAGTTTTCAAATGTTACCACTCATGGTAGCTGGATTCACACATTTTATTATGCAATACATATTGACTTAGCATTATACATGGTCCAGGCCAATATGGTTTATCCAAGCAGACCATGGGCCGAATAAGCCTGGTTTATGAACTGATCCATAGGCAAGAGATCCACAGCTTTCACATATACAAGCATAAATTTCAGATTGAATACATCCCTATACTGGACTGTACAGGGCAATCCAGTACAGATTCCCAAACTGCTTTTGCTGTCATAAATATAACTCCCTATCTTACAACCTCGTCACAGCTGTCATGGATCTCTAGAAAAAAACTGCACACCAGGAGCATCATCCCATTTCTCCCTGCCTGTACACTATCACATTCTTGACAGCCTGGTAATGAATATTTAGTACATTACAAGAATGCTATTTTAGAGAAGCTTTAGAGGAACATAGTTTGCCCATAAACTTATAATGGCAGGAACAATGGGAAAGACAAATTTAAACTGTCTTCCCAACTGCTTAGAAGGCTATTAAAAGAGCAATTTAATTGGAAAACATGGAACACAGGGAGAATTCATTCTTCATTCAGCCATACCCACTTTCCAGTTTGTACCTGTCTGTCAGAAGAGGCAATGGAACGTGAAGTGATACCAGCATGCAGAGGAATATGTAAATCAGTGTTTTTCAACCTTGGCAACTTCCCCAGGCTGGCTGGGGAATTCTGGGAGTTGAAGTCCACATATCTTAAAGCAACTGAGGTTGAAAAACATTGGTACAAACCAGGAGTGAGTTCCACTTATCTTTACTACCAGTTTGCAACAGGAGTGTGCATGTGCACACACAAATCGCTCATAATGACGTTGGGGTGGGTGGGCGGAGCCTCCCATCGGTTTTACTATCGGTTCTATAGAACCGGACTGAACAGGGAGCAACCACTGGTACAAACCTGTTGTCACTAGTAGCTGAATGTATTTTGTGCAGAAGGGTCAATGTGTTCAGAAGTGCCTAAGTCAATATGAGGAGAGATATACTTATCTAGATGGAAAGATAATTGTTTGAAAACCATATTTGGGGATTATTTATTTTATTCTGTGTTGTGGGCACAATTATTTATTAATGAGGGCAGGAATATTATCTGCCGGGATGGATGTGTTTGTATGTCTAATGTTATGAATGGTGGAGGGAGGGAGGGAGAGGAATGTCTGGTTTTTGTTGTTATGTATAATCAATGTTTTTTTTCTTATGTTGATTTTAACTTGGAAAATTTAATAAAATTATTTTTTTTAAAAAAAGAAGTGTGCAGAAGTATGTGCACTTGCAGCATTGTGCAAATGTGTTGAAAAAGGGAGACAAAGAACATTCAGTTGCTTGGATGTGGTTGCTATTACATACATACATACATACATACATGTGTACATACATCACACATACATGTGTGTATGTGGCCTCTGATTCAGTGATGAAATTCAATTTTTTTTCACAATTAGTTCTGTGGGCATGGCTTGGTGGGTGTGGTGTGGCTTGGTGGGCATGGTAGGGGAAGGATACTGCAAATCTCCATTCCCATCATACTCCAGGGGAAGGATGCTGCAAAATTCCCATTTCCTCCCCACTCCTGGGGGAAGGATATTGCAAAAACTCCATTCCCACCCCACTCTGGGGCCAGCCAGAGGCGGCATTTGCCGGTTCTCGAAACTACTCAAAATTTCTGCTACCAGTTCTCCAGAACCTGTCAGAACCTGCTGGATTTCATCCCAGCTCTGATTACCATTGTATTTGACCTTGGGAGAAAAACGATTGCCTAGTCTCTTATTAGCTGATATGCAAAAGTAGACCTATATATGAAATTATACAGATTATGCACAATTGCACACAATTTTCTTTCTGAAATAATCTTTCTGCCCTTGCAGTCAAATCTCTTTAGAGACAGAGCACACATTATTTCTCATTTTTGTTCTTGGCTATAGCCTTATGCAAGACAATAAGCTAAATAAATCATGGGAGGGGGACAACATTCCTGCTGCTTTAATTTTTATCCGACTGTAAATTATTTTAACAACCAATTAAAAAAAAATCAGCCTTCCATAGTGTGTTTAACATCCATTATTCCCAGTCAAAATGTTACTGATTTGCATTATGGGAGATTATGCAAATTTGTAAATAATCAATCAAAATCATACTTCTGCCGTGCCCTTCATGCAGTATATCCCAAGGCACTAAAAGGGAGTCATAAAATTAGCAGCTGAGTAAATAAGACGGTCAAAAGAAAGGCGCCTTTAGACTACAATTAAACAGTGAAAACATGGGTGACAGGGAACTGCAAGACTGAAGTGGTGTTTAGCAAAGACTGCATTAATTCAAAAGCACCACTTTAAATATTTTTTAATCAAGCAAATAAAACCAAGCCTTGGGGAAAAAGAAGAAATTACAATGACAGCAATGACCCGAACACAATAAGTGGCAATATAATTCAAGGTAAACAACTCAACAAGGTGTACACTCAAGTCCTACTTTATTGCAGATATCACATCTTTTAGTGTGGCAATGGAAAAGCAAGGATTTCCACTTTTCGATGATTCATTAAAAGAGTCTCAATTTGGGAAGGGTGTGTGTGTGTAAAGTTTGCGTCTATGTGTTACATTGCTCAGTTTATTGATGATATACCTTAGCTTTAGGGGTATTTTTGGATAAAGTATGAAAAAAATGCCCTTGAATCAGTAGTTGGTTTCAAATCACACACTCGCTTTGTGAGCACACGGCACTTCTGTCCATGCACGGAGCATTTTTGATTATGTCTGGGCAGGCGGGTGGAACCTCCCACTGCCACCACTGCTACCAGTTCACCCAAACTGGGGCGAACTGGTAGAAACCCACCACTGCCTTGAATCCTCTCTCTTATGATGTGCCTGAGAGTCAGTTTGGTGTAATGGTTAAGGTGCTAGGCTGGAAACTAGGAGCCTGTGAGTTCTAGTTCTGCCTTAGGTATGAGGCCAGCTGGGCGATCTTGGACCAATCTCTCTCTCTCTCCTCTCTCTCTCTCTCTCTCTCTCTCTCTCTCTCTTCCTCTCTTCCTCCCCCTCCCCACCTCTTCCTCCTCCCTCTCTCTCTCTCTCTCTCTCTCTCTGTCTCTCTCTATGGAAGAAGACAAGGGCAAACCTCTTCTGAAAAATCTTGCCAAGTAGATTGCAGAGATTTGCAGTTACCAGGAATGAACAATGGCTCAAAGTTAAGGGGGGAAAAAACCCCTACCTTCAGCAGGTAGCAAAGTTCCTCTGAACTGCCCATGTTTAATACAACTAATTAGTATCACTAATATGACTGATTATGCCATTGTAAACTCTTGTTTCATCTAAACATTATTAAATCTTAACAAAAGGATAAAAAAGTGAATTAGAATCCAGATGATAAAGACCAATTACGCTGTCTAGAATTAAGTAATTAAATAAGTAAGGACCACTTACTCTGTAAATAGTTATTACTTTGCATGATTCACAGTTCATTCACAACTGGATAAAAATTCTCTATTAAAATGATGAAAACAATGTTAAATGAATTGTGCCTTTATTTTATTTCTACTCAGAATAGAACCACACGCCAGCAAAGGACCTAGAGGGATTATAGCTAATAGAATGAAGCATATGTGAAGTTCTGCTTGCACACCTGCTCTTCAAATAGTAAGGATAGCCACTTGAAGTTGTAGTAGTGATAACCCAAAAAGCCACCAAGTGATTTTAACAAACTTAACATGAATCTGATCTGTCATTAGAAAAAAAAGCAATTGCTTTATTTTATTATTTCATAATAGGAATAATGGAAGAGTCCAATACTCTGTTCTGGTGTGTAGTATTTTAGACATAGCTGCACAAGTTTTTAGTTGCGTATTTTATTTATCTTTGAAGAAATTAACTGATATAACTGAGTTAGATTATGAGTTTTTTTAGTCCTCTATTCCAAATGGCAAAGAATCTCCTAAATTTCAAGCAGAGGTTGCACTCTTTCCTGCCAGCGGAAGTCTTTTCATGAAGTTGAATCCTAGACTGCCCACATTCAAAAGACTTACTGTGCCAGGAAATTATGATTCTAAAAGATTTATCTGATGAATAAAAATATTTCTGTGTAAGAACACAACTAATCACAATTATGCCTATGTTCACTGTTTATCCATCTCATGATTCTTTGTGCTGTCACACTTATAAAGGCAGGAAGCAAGAGACTTATGCTAAAGATGAGCTACTGGAAGTAACTGCAGCTGACAATCTGATCTATATATGAACAAATATGAATAGATTTACAAGAGGAACAATCAATGATGATGACCTCCAAATCTTTTGAATGATAATTTCCATATTTGAGTTTTACTTATGGAAGCTGGAAGCATCTGAAGCAGGGTTGAAATCCAGTAGGTTCTGACCGGTTCTGGAAAACCGGTAGCGGAAATTTTGAGTAGTTCGGAGAACCGGTAGCAGAAATTTTGAGTATTCAGAGAGCTGGCAAATGCCACCTCTGGCTGGCCCCAGAATGGAGTGGGAATGGAGATTTTGCAATATCCTTCCCCTGCCATGCCCACCAAGCCACACCATACCCACCAAGCCACGCCCACAGAACCAGTAGTAAAAAAATTTGGATTTCACCTTTGATCTTAAGTAAACACGAGATTATCAGTTTTTAGAATAAGTGGATGAACAGGTGAGAGAGATGTTGAGGCTTACATTATCTGCCCAATCTTCAAGTGAGATTTGAGAGCCACAAATTGCAGCATTACCTGTAGTGAAGCTCTGTGAATGAGGGGTTGTCCAGCTTTGACAGCTAGTCTAGGAGATGAATCCAGGCAGGCTTTAATCAGCCTGCTTTAGGCTATCCCCATCTGTTCCTAGATGCACTTTTTGATTGTTGGCTGTCATTCTATAATTCATAAATACTTCAAGACAGAAAACTCACATTTCATTACCAAAGCAGCCTTCAAACTGAAGACGTTATTAAGAGGTGTTTACATCAAAAGATCAGTGTGGCATATTGAATTCATGGCAAACCACAGGGTCAAGAAAAACAAGACTTTTTTTCCCTCAAATTATAGACTATGATGTTGAATGGAGCAGCCAAGGGAGACTTCCATCCTCCAGATGAATTCTCTCACTGGGTGGGGCCAAAACTGTCTCTCATAAACTACATTACAATCTCTTAACCTTTACTTTTCAAGAAAAGTTTGGACTGCCATTTGTCAGAAATTGTGTAGGGTCTCCTGCTTGAGCGGGGGGGGGGGGGGTTGGATTAGATGACCTATAAGGTCCCTTCCAACTCTGTTAATCTGTTAGTACCTTCATATTTAGTCATATTCAAAGTAATTTGCTATTCAGTCAGGAACCATATCTGAGAGCTGACCGTGTTGCCTCTTTCAACATAAAGACTGTGGAGAATATTCTCAAAGAACAGAAGGAACAATAAGATAAGCATGGCTTGAGCCCAGAGCAACAAAAGGGTTTATAAACACATATCAGAACATTTCCCCACTCTTGGTAGAAAGCTGGGTACACACACACACACACACACACACACACACACACACACACACACACCCCTTTGTATTATAATGTTAATATCAATGTTTTGATATTGCAGATGATGTATAGTATTTGGAATTCTAATACTATTCAGTCAAAGCAAGGTTTTAAACATTAGGAAGCATTCCTATGTTTTAAAACAATAAAATGGCCCATAAGGAATATGCCTTTCTGATTGAAGTGCCTTCTATTACATTCAGATCCCCCCCTGCTTTTTTCTTGGGCTTAACTAAAGAGGAAGTCTACCTTTGTATAAGGTAAAATTATGTTATGAGAAACATTTTCAAGACTTCCATTCTGTGTCAGGATAATATGTAGAAACAAATCAAAGAACAATATTACAAGGTCACAAGAGAATACTGTGCGTTATTTTTAAGCTGGCTGAACAGAAAAGAATGGAAATTCTTAAATAAAAGAACTTCATAAAGTATAGCTTCAATGCCTTTCAGTTGGTATGTAAATAAGGACAGGGTGGAAGTAACTGATAACAGCAATATTTACGTCCCACAGAATCATAACAGACACATAAATATCCAAAAATGGAAGGTACTAGAATGAGAAATATTGAGTAACAAACGGTATCTCCAAATGTCTATCTTTTATCATTTCTTTCCTTAGGTTTTTTCCCACATTTTAAGGGTTAATCAAAAGAGGCTTTATTATATTGTTATTTCCTTACATACTTTGGGGGAAAAAGTATTTTTCAGCACCAATGTTAAATTCTTGTGTTTTTGCATTTGTTCAAGTTATCTTATCTCCACCCAATGCAATGTTATTCTTTCTTCTCCATCCCGTTTTCAGGGAAAAAAATGAACTGATGCTTAGGTCCAAATCAAATGTTCATTAGACTCCACTGATAAGTGTTTTATCAAGTCCACAAGTGAGCTCTAATTTCCATATGAGCTGTATCCTGTCAACCATTCCTGCTGTTCATACACATCTGTGAAAAACAATAATGGGTCATCTTCTAAGAAGCCTCTCTTATTTAATTATGCTCCTTACACATATACATATAAAACACACACATACACACCCCACAAAGGGACAGCTGGATGCCCACTTCCATACATTGTGTTTCACAGTTTCAATTTCTTGTCCTTAGTATCACAGCTCTTGGCTGTGATTCAATTTAATTCAATTTATATGCCGCCCCTCTTCGAAGACTCAGGGCGGGTCTGGGTGATGAAACTTTTTAATAAAACTTGGGGACAAGAGGCTTACTGATAAAGCAGAAGGAAGATAGTTTATTGAATATACTGCAGCCTATATATATCCCCTAGTATCCCATTTGCTGCCTCTCTACATGGTGAATGGGGCTGAAACCTAAGGACTTGTATTTATAAGGCTTCCAAATCAAAAGACTCAGAATTAAAAATGTAGAGATACAAAACCAGATGTCCATTATGGTTACAAGGTCACCAGTTATACCCCCTTTAGCACACAAACAGGCCAACAAAGCAGAAAAATGCAATCTCATAACAAGACAATAGACAGAAACAGCTTCACTTTGGTTTCCCTTGTATGACACAGCACATAATACATTCTGCCAAGTGTGGAAGTAGAGATTTATTTATAACAATTTCATTCAAAATGTAGTGCCTTCATTTATTCATTTTTTTTTAAAAAATATTTAAAATATGTATATACAGTATCTGCCCATTTTATAGCCAAATATGGGCAGCTTCCAATCAAAATTAAAACAGCATGACAGCCATATTAAAACTATAACACTAAACAAATAAAAGTGTTGCAAACCAGCTTAGTCTGGGAAAATGCTACTCTTCCAGAGTCAAAGATGAAGCATCAATTGGACATGGAGGACCAAAACTCTATAGACATTCTGCTTTGCCCAGGGTTGAATTGAAGCTGGTTCCCAGCCTCTGCTCCCACTCCCATTCAGACCCTGACAGCTCTCATTTATGAATGGGAATTTGGATAAAAGCAGATCCACATTTTTTTTTCTTCTTATTTGTTCGTTATGGGAAACGTTGGAATGAAAGGGGAGAAAAACAAGAAATCAGGAGTTTTCTTATGATTACTCTTACAACACTAACCTGTGATGTAGTGTCATGTTCGAATCCGGCAATACTATATGCAAAGAGACAATATTGTTTAAAGAGAGAAGAATCATCTAATTCTGTAACACTGAGAAAGCAAGGAGGTGTATGCCCATAATCTTTAAAGGCATTTAACTGTGGTTAAAACAGAACACCCTGGTTCATTAGCATATCATTTGCTCATGAGATTCTCAAGTGTCATATTAATCAAGAACAAATTAGTCAAGGCTAAGGGTAGAAAAATTAATTAGATTCAAATTTAACCATCTGATGAAATTATGGAAAAGACATAAAAGTTTAGCTAAGAAAGCATTCTTTTTGGCTTTGAAGAAATTTTCATTTTGCAAGCTGGGCGTATCTTAAAGATTTGATCTCAGGCTACACAAAAAGTGGTAGACCATAATATTCATATTGCAGAACGCCCTATATTAACTTCCAAGTGGGAATTAAGACTGAGCTCTATTCAATCCATAATGACTACTACAATATTGCTCATGGATTTGAAACAGACTGCTCTCTACGTCTTTGACCATTGTAGTTTATTTTTAAAAAAATAATGACTCCAGCTCAGAAAAACAAAGCAGACGTTATGATTTTGTGGCCATTCCTGTCTGTCTTTACAGGTACTTTTATTGCATTGCATTTTGGGGAAATAAAAATAGAGGTGCTAGACAGCAATAATGTATTTATAAGTTTAGATTAAATGTACAGTATAATCTATGCATTTAAAGTTCAGTGCTTTAGCCTCAGGCCACTAGCCTACGTATTTTTTAATTTCCTCTTATTTCTTTTCCAAATGCTGTACCTCCTTCTAGGTTAATGCCTGTCCTATCCTATCCCAACCCAACTCATCCTTCCCTCCTACTCTTTTACATAAACCATTATTTCAGGGAATTCATGGTGCTTTGTAGCAAAAGCACAAATATTCATGGTAAGAAAAAATAGCCATGGTAACAAGACAGAAGCACATATAATATGGCATTAAAGTGTCCATGATAGGTTCTGAAGCTTGAATACCATGGGCATTGACAAAGTCACCTGCAGTAAATGGCAATTTTACTTGAAACAACTTACATCCTGCAACAATACCTTTATCACCATGAAACAACAATATCTGCCTATCCCAGAGAAGGACTCAGTAGGTAGATAAAAATGCCAAATCCAGTCTAAAGGTCTAACTGAGTAGGGAATCAACCATAATAATGGTAGACATTATTCAACAAAAGCCATTCATTCTTAGAAAAGCAGTAACAGATTGTTGCCAATGGATATGTCAGAAGTGGCTGCGTCACTAGGATAAATTTCACCTATAACAGTGATAAAGAGGAAAGGTGATAGCATTTGCTTATGTGTAGATTGTGTAGACAGCCAAAGAAGTCTATTGTGACTGAAAATAGTCATGTTTCAAGAGTTACTAGAGAGATGGGATGGGGGATAAGTTTTTTAACTTTGGTTTAGATAGCACAGTCCATCAAGTTATGCCATGTGAAGCCTGCAGAAATCTTACAGAATATATTATTTAAGCAAGTTATTTTGGTCTTACAAGTGTCTCTTATGGGCATACATCAGCACTTAGTACTTTTCAAACAATAATGCCCATTATCCCAAAAATAAAAAAGAAGGGCAGCAAAATTCAGATGCTATAGTGCTGTTTGGGAGATTAGAAAAGGATCATGGAAATAATTTGAGGTCACTTTTGGATTTATTAAATCCACAGGGTTAAGACTTCATTTTAAAAAAATGTAGCAGGAGGCAAATAGTACTTTGCTTTTAGGGGACATACAATTTCAATATATAGATTGAAATCTAATTCTGATCATGTGGCTGCAATTTTGGAAGAAAATTTCTCCAAGAAATATCCATCTGTTATGCTTTTTCTTTGCTTTGGTCTTTGGTCTTACATCTTGGTATGAAAAATGTATTCCACATTATGCATTTGTGTCCGAGTAAGTTATTAAGGGGAATTAAAATTTGGAAATGGACAATGGCTACATATAAAAGTTTTGACACTTGGCATGATATAACACACAAATTACCAGCAGAAATGTTGTATAGAAGAAAGATATGTATTAATTCCTTAGCATATGGACCTACCATATTAGTGGTTTCTTATTTTTTATAATATAAATGTTTTAAAAGTTTTTATGGTTATTATTGTGGTTGGATGCTCCAGATGATTTGGGATTGCATCCAAAGTACCTCTAGCTACTGAATTCTTTTGCCACAGTCATTCTACTCCTATTTTTAATAGTTACTCCAATTCATCATATTGCTACTTGTCATGGAGTTGTTTGTAGTCAATCTGTGCAATCTTCTTGCAGCAGCTAATCAGGTTGTCCACTGTTTCTTCAGCTTCTTTGCAAAGGCAGCATTTCCTATCTATTGCTCTCTTAATATGCATTTGTACTTAAGACTTGGTCTTCTGCAGCCAGAATTAGCCACTACAATGGACTTCTTTGACCCTCAACACAATCTACACATAAGCAAATGTTATAATCTTTCCACTTTGTCACTGTTGTAGGTGAAATTTAGCCTAGTGATGCAGCCTGTTCTGTCACGCACATTGGCAACAATCCGTTAAGTTCCTCAGATACTGCTTTTCTAAGAATGAATGGCTTTTGTTAAATAATAAATCCTGGTAAGATCACATCTGGAATACTGCATCCAGTTTTGGTCACCACATTACAAAAAATATGTTTAGACTTTGGAAAAAGTGCAAAGAGCAAGTAAGATAATTAAAGGCTTGGAGACTAAAACATATGAAGAATGGTTGTAGGAATAGAGTATGGCTAGTCTAGAGGAAAGAAGGACTAGGGGTGACATGATAACAGTATTGAAGTATTTGACAGGCTTCCACAAAGAAAAGGGGATCAACTTATTTTCTAAAGCACCAGAAGGCAAAACAAGAAAAAATGGATGGAAACTAATCAAGGAAAGAAGCAACCTGGAATTAAGGAAAAACTTCCTAACAGTGAGAACAAATAACTAGTGGAACAGCTTGCCTTCAGAAATTGTAGGTGCTTCATCACGGGAAGGTTTTAAGAAAAAACTGGACAGCTGCCTCTCTGAAATAGTATAGGGTCTCCTGCTTGAGCAGGAAGTTGGATTAGAAGACCTCCAAGGTTCCTTCCAGCTCTATTCTGATTAACTGAATAGGTTCTTTTTTCAGTTTAAAGACAACTTGCTGAGCACAACTTACCTTATTGTTATGCTGCTTTTCAATTTTTGATGTATCTGATATTTCCATTGCAGCAGTTTTTTTTATAGGGGATGGCCTATTCATTTATCCAATCTTCTGGAGTATCCACTACTCATTTATCCAGTATCCTTCAGGTTAATGCAACACACACACACACACACACACACACACACACACATTATATATATATATAATGTATATTATAAAATTCTACTGTTGTATTGCATCACTTCAAGGCTACTTTTACAGATACATGGCCCTGCTTTGAAATTTCATTTGTCAAATGACATTCTAAATATAGATGGGTTTGATAAATGGTACATCCCGAAAGTATATAGAAACTGACTGTGGCAATATAAAAACAGCTGATACAACATCAATTCCACCTCTTTTCATATCACCCCAGCTGCAACATTTATGCTGCTTATAATTTTCTCTGCAAAGGGAATAGTCACATCTGGTACTGCAGGTATAAGTACCTACCAGTTAAATTGATTACTTCAAGACACTTTAACAAAATGTTTGATATTTTTTGCACTGTTTATGGTGGGTTATCATAGTGCAGCCTCCTTTATAAATTGGCATAAGGAGAAACGACCCACATTGAAAACAAACTCATCCCATTTCTTACCTTTGTTAAATCAATAGAGTTCCTTTTTCATCCCAAGTTTCATGTGATCTTGATATAAAACTTTCATGAGAAACATTTGTAGGTTGTATTTCATTCTGTTTTCCAGCCTACCATGTTTATTTATTTATTAGTTCAATTTATATGCCGCCCTTTTCTGGAAACTCAGGGCGGCTTACAATGCATTAAGCAATAGCCTTCATACTTTTGTATATACCTGCTTAGTAGGCCTTTCGCCGCCGCCCCCCCAAGTGGTGTTCTTTTTTATACAAAGTCAGCTTATTGTCCCCACAATCCGGGTCCTCATTTTACCTACCTCGAAAGGATGGAAGGCTGAGTCAACCTTGAGCCTGGTGAGATTTGAACTTGCAGTAATTGCAGGCAGCTGGCAGCTAAGTACTACTTTAACAGCACTTAGTCCACTGCACCACCAAGTGTTTTCTGGAAAATAAGACCAAACAGAAAATAAGTCCTAGCATGATTTTTTCAGGATGCTTGTAATATAAGCCCTACCCCCAAAATAAGCCTCAGTAAAGATCATTAGCCAGAGGGATGCATTTAGCATTGTATTTTCCAAAAAATAATACCTAACCAGAAAATAAGCCCTAATATGTGTTTTGGAACAAAAATTAATATAAGACCCCATCTTATTTTCAGGGAAACACAGTAACGCTTGATGTCTGCCCCAGCTGTTGTAATTTTGTTGCAGTTAGCATAACCTTCTCAAAAGTAAGTGCTGCCTCTAACAATAGGCATTTCCATATGCAAACATTATATATTTTCTCACACCATTAGTCTTTAATCATTATTCCAAAATTACATGGTCCCATCTAGTCTCTCAAGGCTGAAACATGCCTTTCTGTTTCTGTTGATAGAACTTATAACTTAAAACAATTAGTTGCCAAATTTATTTAGTTTATTCATTTATTATCTATTTATTTATTCAATTTGTATAGCTGCCCATCTCAAGCCAGTGATTCTGCAGGGGCACATTTATTCTTGGCACATCTTTTTAAAGTCTGCCAATAGAGTTTCATATTTATTCTGTCAAAGGCAAGGAATGAATGAACATTTTTTTTATTATGATTCTTGGCTAATCAAATACAAGGTATAAAGTACACATTTCTTTCTGTTCCCAAACAACAGAATAAAGCAAATTTTCCTGCTTGTGAAATCTCTTTACTGTTACCTGCCAGTAAATAGTTCTCGGAATTGTTCCGAACAGAATATGCAATTAATGGTTCTCCTGGGATCTGACAAAAAGGAGCAAGTAAATTCATTGAAATACAAGTCATCCTTCCTTCCTTGTCAATATGCTGCATCCTCAGACTATAATAATAAATATTTCACTCAACTATTTATTAAAAGTATTTTCCTTATTGTACATAATGTGCAATCCAACTTAAGTCCCTTTCATTTTAGCTACTTGCTTCTCACTGGCTTTCACTGGTGGCCCAGTTGTTAGCATGTAGTACTACAGGCTAACTGATTGCTCACTCCAGGAGTTTGATTCTGAGTGGCTCAAGGCTGACTCAGCCTTCCATTCTTCTGAGGTTGGTAAAATGAGAACCCAAATTGTTGGGGGCAATATACTGACTCTGAAAAACTGCTTAGAGTGGGCTGTAAAGCACTATGAAACAGTATATAAATCTAAGTGCTATTGCTATTGCTAAGTGCTATTCCCTTCCAAACCCCTGATCTGGGCTAGGATTTCCTTATTATGGTAACTTATGTCTTAGTCATCTATTGCACTCTGCTCTACATGGAGCTTCTCTTGAAGACCATTTGGATGGAGCAATTGGTCTAAAATGTGGTCATATGACCAGTTATTTATCTGTGTAACATCTCCGCTATGTTAGGCACACTTTTTACCATTGAGCTTGCTAATGCAATTGAAGGTGCTGGTTGCAAAAATATAGGGATTGATTGTTGGAGATACTGCACTTCTCCAATTGTTTTTGCCCATGCAGTAAGATCCAACAGAGTGGACATGGTCTGGGTCTCATCCTCAAAATAGTTACCTAAAGAGTCCTAGGAAGCATATTCTTTTTCCATCTGCTCTCCAAAATGGTTTAACTCAGAGAATTGTGTTGCTCAAGTTTTCTATCCTTTAAGCAAGTCTTAAAGACCTGGCTGTTTTGCCCTGTGATGGGGCATGGCTTTCTTTGGTATATTTTATTATCAGATTTTGTTCTTTTGGGAGGTTTAATTAGTATCATCAGATCAGGTTACCTTACTGGGGAGTTTTTACTTGTTTTTTTCTAAGTCACCCAGAATCAATTGAGATCGGTAGCTATATAAATTGGCTGTGAAAGGTGGACCATAAGAAAGGCTGATTGCTAAAGAATTGAGGCCTTTGAATTATGGTGCTGGAGAAGACTCCTGCGAGTCCCTTGGACTGCAAGGTGATCAAACCGGTCAATCCTAGAGGAGATCAACCCTGACTGCTCTTTAGAAGGCCAGATCCTGAAGATGAAACTCAGATACTTTGGCCACCTAATGAGAAGGAAGAACTCACTGGAGAAGAGGCTAATGCTGGGAAAGATTGAGGGCCAAAAAGGAGAGGACAACAGAGAATGAGGTGACTGGATGGTGTCACTGAAGCAGTAGGCATGAGTTTAAATGGACTGCAGAGGATGGTAGAGAACAGGAAGGCCTGGAGGAACGTTGTCCATGGGGTCACGATGGATCAGACATGAGTTTGCAACTAACAACAACAAAAGCTATATAAATTATAAGATTAGAACATGATTCACAGTTAAAACCCTAAAATTTTATTCTAGGCTGAAGAAAAACACATTATACAGCACACAGGATTACAAACTGAAGATAATCCTTCTTTTAAGGTTCAATTATAATTTGATGCTTTAATGCTTTTAAACACACTTTTGAAAACAAGCCATAGTTTACTGTATATTGGAAGCCAATATTTTTTAAAAATATTCTATGTTAGTTCAAGAGAAACCTGCATATTTTATTTCTCTTAAAAATACTTCTTATTAATTTTTTTTACAATATTACAAGATGAAAACAGAAATCAGAAAGAAAAAACAATGGAAAAGAAATGCAAAGT